>PVKU01012162.1:0-37574 GCA_004027475.1 Anoura caudifer | reverse complement strand
TTGAGTTCAAAGCAATGGTTGTCAGGAAGCTCCAAGAGCTCTCAATGAGCTACCAAAAACTACACGGAAGCTACGATGAGCTCACTGCAAACTATATCAACATGAAAAAGGAAATAGAAACTATCAACAAGGGCCAAGAGGAAATGAAAAATACAATTTCTGAACTGAAGAACACAGTGGAAGGAATGAAAAGCAGAATTGATGAAGCAGAAGATGGGATCAGCGAGTTGGAGGACAAAGTAGAAAAAATCAGCCAGAAGGAGCAAGAAAAGGAAAAGAGGCTTAGAAAGAATGAAGAAGGATTAAGAGAAATGCAAGACAGTATGAAACGTAATAATATCCGTATAATAGGGATACCAGAGGGAGAAGAAGAAAAGCAAGGAATAGAAAACCTATTTGAAAAAGTAACGATGGAAAACTTCTCTAATTTGATGAGAGAAAAAGTCACACAAATCCAGGAATCACACAGAGTCCCAATCAAGAGGAACCCAAAGAAGCCCACTTCCGGACACATCATAATTAAAATGGCAAAATGCCAAGACAAAGAGAGAATCTTAAAGGCAGCAAGGGAGAAAAAGGGAGTAACATACAGGGGAGCCCTAATTAGGTTAGCATCCGACTTCTCAATGGAAACACTCCAAACCAGAAGAGAACGGCAAGAAATATTCCAAGTAATGATAACCAAAGGACTGCAACCAAGACTACTTTACCCAGCAAGGCTTTCAATCAAGATAGAAGGCCAAATAAGGAGCTTCCCAGACAAAAGAAGTCTCAAAGAATACACCTCTGCCAAACCAGTTCTGCAAGAGATGCTGAAGGGACTGTTTCAAGGAAAGGAAGGAAAAGGGAGAGAGAGAGAGAGGAACATAGGTACAAAAATGGTAATGAATCAGTACCTATCAATAATAACCTTAAATGTAAATGGATTAAATGTTCCAATCAAAAGACATAGAATAGCTGAATGGATAAGAAAGCATGACCCACATATATGCTGCCTACAAGAAACCCATCTCAGGACAAAAGACCCACACAGACTAAAAGTGCAGGGCTGGAAACAAATTTTCCAAGCAAATGGACAGGAAAAGAAAGCCGGGGTAGCAATACTCATATCAGACAAAATAGACTTCAAAAGACGAGCCATAAAGAGAGACCTAGAAGGTCACTTCATAATACTCAAGGGAAGAATCCACCAAGAAGACATAAACATTGTAAATATATATGTACCCAACATAGGAGCACCTAAATACATTAAAAAAAAAATCTTAGAGGACTTTAAGAAACATATTGACAGCAATACAATTATAGTAGGGGATTTTAACACCCCATTGTCAAAAATGGACAGATCTTCCAAACAAAATATCAACAAAGATATTGTGGCATTGAACAACATTCTGGATGAAATGGTATTAACTGATATATGTAGAGCCCTTCATCCCAAAGAAACTAAATATACATTCTTTCCTAATGCACATGGAACATTTTCAAAGATAGACGACATGATAGGACACAAAACAATCCTCAACAAATTCAAGAAAACTGAAATCATACCAAGCATTTTCTCCAACCACAAGGGACTGAAACTAGAAACCAACCCTGAAGGGAAAAACCCAAAATCCTCAAAATCATGGAGATTGAATAGCATGTTATTAAACAATGAATGGGTCAAGAATGAAATTAGGGAAGAAATCAAAACATTTCTGGAAACAAATGAAAATGAACTTACAATGACCCAAAACTTATGGGACACAGTGAAGGCAGTCCTCAGAGGGAAATTCATATCGATACAGGCCTACATAAAAAAGACAGAAACATTCCAAACAAACAACTTAACCCTACACCTACAAGAACTTGAGGAACAACAACAAAGACAGCCCAGAGCCAGTAGAAGGAAGGAAATAACCAAGATCAGAGCAGAATTAAATGACATGGAGACTAAAAGCACAATTCTAAGGATCAATGAATCCAGGAGCTGGTTCTTTGAAAAGATAAACAAACTTGATAAGCCTTCAAGCAGGCTCATCAAGAAAAAAAGAGAGAGGACCCAAATAAACACAATCAGAAATGAAAGAGGAGAGATTACAACTGACACCACAGAAATACAAAGGATTGTAAGAAATTACTATGAAGAACTATATGCCAAGAAATTTGAAAACCTAGGTGAAATGGACAAGTTTCTAGAAAAATATAATCTCCCAAAACTCAATGAAGAAGAAGCAGAAAGCCTGAACAGACTGATAGCAGCAGATGAAATAGAAGCTGTAATCAAAAAACTCCCAACACACAAAAGCCCGGGACTGGATGGTTTCACAGGAGAATTTTACAAAGCATTTAAGGAAGAGCTAACCCCTATCATTCATAGACTATTCCAAAAAATCTAAGAAGATGGAAAACTCCCAAACTCTTTTTATGAAGCCAGCATCATTCTAATCCCCAAACCAGATAAAGACACAACAAAGAAAGAAAATTTTAGGCCAATATCACTGATGAACATAGATGCTAAAATTCTCAACAAAATATTGGCAAACCACATTCAACAATACATGAAAAAATCATACACCATGACCAAGTGAGATTCATCCCAGTGATGCAAGGTTGGTTCAACATTCGCATATCAGTAAACGTAATACATCTCATAAACAAAAGCAAAGACAAAAATCACATGATCATATCAATAGATGCAGAAAAAGCATTTGATAAGGTACAGCACCTATTTATGATAAAAACACTCAGCAAAGTGGGAATAGAGGGAGCATTCCTCAACATAATCAAGGCCATATATGAAAGACCTACAGCCAACATCATACTCAATGGGCAAAAACTAAAATCTTTTCCACTAAGATCAGGAACAAGACAAGGTTGTCCACTTTCACCACTTCTATTCAATATAGTATTGGAAGTCTTAGCCACAGCAATTAGACAAGAAAAGGAAATAAAAGGCATCCAAACTGGAAAGGAGGAAACAAAGCTATCATTGTTTGCAGATGACATGATAGTGTACATAGAAAATCCTATAGACTCGGCCCAAAAGCTGCTCAACCTAGTAAATGAATTTGGCCAAACAGCAGGATACAAAGTCAATATCCAGAAATCAAAGCCATTTTTGTATATCAACAACGAAAGAGCAGAAGCAGAAGTCAAGGAAAAAAAATCCCATTTGATATAGCAAAAAGAAAAATAAAATACCTAGGAATAAACCTAACCAAGGATGTAAAGGATCTATACTGAGAAAACTACACAACACTGAAGAAAGAAATTAAGGAAGACACAAACAAATGGAAACGGAAACGTATACTGTGTTCGTGGATCAGAAGAATTAACATCATCAAAATGTCCATACTACCCAAAGCAATTTACAGATTCAATGCAATACCTATTAAATTACCAATGGCATATTTCACAGACATAGAACAAACACTTCAAAAATTTATTTGGAGCCATAAACGACCTCGAATAGCTGCAGCAATTTTGAGAAAGGAGAGCAAAGTAGGAGGTATCACAATACCTGACACCAGACTGTATTACAAGGCCACTGTAATCAAAACAGCCTGGTACTGGCACAAAAATAGACACATGGACCAGTGGAATAGAATAGAGAGCCCAGAAGTAAACCCATTTCTCCACGGTCAATTAATATTTGACAAAGGAGGCAGCAACATAAAATGGAGTAAAAGTAGCCTCTTCAACAGTGGTGTTGGGAGAGCTGGACAGCTACATGCAAAAAAATGAAACTTGAACACCAGCTTACACCATACACAAAAATAAATTCAAGGTGGATAAAAGATTTAAATATAAGCCGTGACACCATTAAAGTCCTAGAGGAGAACATAGGCATGAAAAGCTCAGACATTTCACGCAGCAACATTTTTACTGATATGTCCCCTAAAGCAAGGGACATAAAGGAAAGAATAAACAAATGGGATCTCATCAAAATAAACAGCTTCTGTATGGCTAAAGAAAACAGTATTAAAATAAAAAGACAACCAACTATATGGGAAAACATATTTGCCAATGATACCTCAGACAAGGGTTTAATCTCCAAAATATATAAAGAACTTACACGACTCCACTCTAAGAAGATAAGCAACCCAATTAAAAAATGGGCAAAGGACTTGAACAGACACTTCTCCAAGGAGCACATACAGAAGATCCAGAAACACATGAAAAGATGCTCGATATCACTAGCTATTGGAGAGATGCAAATTAAAACCACAATGAGATACCACCTCACACCAGTCAGAATGGCCATCATAAACAAAACAACAAACAGCAAGTGTTGGAGAGGTTGTGGAGAAAAAAGGACCCAGTACACTGTTGGTGGAACTGCAGACTGGTAAAGCCACTATGGAAAGCAGTATGGAATTTTCTAAGAAAACTAAAAATGGACCTACCTTTTGACCCAACAATTCCACTGCTAGGATTATATCCCAGAAACCCTGAAACACCAATCCAAAAGCATCTATGCACCCCAATGTTCATAGCAGCACAATTTACAATAACCAAGTGTTGGAAGCAACCTAGGTGCCCATCAGTAAATGAATGGTTCAAGAAACTATGGTACATTTACACAATGGAATTCTATGCAGCAGAAAGAAAGAAGGAGCTCCTACCCTTTGCGACAGCATGGATGGCACTGGAGAGCATTAAGCTAAGCGAAATCAGCCAGGAGGTGAAAGACAAATACCATATGATCTCACCTTTAACAGGAACCTAATCAAAAAAACAAACAAACAAGCATAATATAACCAAAGACACTGAAATTGAGAACAAGAGAGGAGAAGGTTAGGAATATCCAGGGAAAAGGGGAAGGGATTAGAGCAACAAGTATGAAAGACACATGGACAAAAGCTAGGGGGATGGAAATGGGAGGTAGCTGGGGAGGGCTTGGGCGGTGGGACGGGATGGGAGTAGAAAACAGAAAACTGTATAAGAACAACAATTAAAATAAAATTTTAAAAAAATTTAAAAAAAGAAATATGACACTGTCTTAACAAACTTAAGGCATTAACTTTTATTTCATTTTTGTTAACTCCATACAGTAAAAATTATACTTGGTTTTGGTTTATAGAACATTCTTTGATTACTAGTAAGGCAGAACATTTTACCATACTGTTAATTATTTATATTTACTTCCTTATGGATTGCTGGGTATAGAGTTTTCAAGGGTTTTTCAAGGACGTGGAATATATTTTATCTCTAAGATCCACTAGCAACTCCTTGAAAATTATCATGGCTCAAAAAAGAGTATTTTGGGGGCATCTGTGCATAATATTAACAATAACTTAAAGTCTTACACATACACACACTTCACTACCTTTCCAGGTTGTGAGTAGTTCAATGTATATATACAGGAGAATGACGTTGGGCAGTGATGTGTTTCCATATATTTATCTATATAGAGTGAAAGTTAATTCTGTGATTTTAATCACAGAACACTTGTGATTTTGCCAAAGATTATCAACTTTCACTCATTCTCACAATAGTTTGGCAGAGATTGCTAATGTCTCCCAATATGCATTTTTACCTTCTTCTTTAATATCATAACCTTGGGTACCATTCCAATTGTAACATTTCATTTCCAAATATCTCTTACTGCTACATTTGCCCTGGTAATAAAGTTCCGGTCAATGAGATGTAAACAGAAGTTTTGGGTGGGAATTCCTAGCAGACTCCTTAAAAGGGGAGAAGCAAGCATCCAATTTCCCATGCTCTCATGCTTCCTTCTACTTCCAGCTTGGCATGTGAAAGTGATAGCAAAAGCACCAAAAGCCACTTTAGATGGTATGAAAGCCAATATGGCAGAAAAATAAAAAAGAAGACTGAGTATCTGATGAAAAAGTGTCAATGTCAAACTAGCTCTGGGTTGCTTAACACTAGACTTTGTTTACATGACAAACTTCTGTGTTTTAAAACCCTTTTTAAAAAATTTTATTTATTTATTTTTAGAGAGAGGAGAAGGGAAAGAGGAAGAAAGGGAGAGAAACATCAATCAAGTGCCTCATACGTGCTCCGACTCAAGACCAGATCCACAATGCAGGCATGTGCCTTGACCAGGAATCGAACTGGCAACCTTTCACTTTCCAGGACAATGCCCAACCAACTGTGCAACATTGGTCAGGGCACCATTGTTATTTTAAGATTTCCTGCCCCATACAGCCAAAACATAACTAATACCCATGACCAAAAAAGCATTTACATTTGATTTTAGTTAGCATGATTCTTCCTTGTAGCAACATAACAATCCTCAGAAATGTGGACTGTTTAGACCAGTAAGAGTATTTGAATACAGTGTCAACAGAAAGAGACTGAGTAGTTTCTTGGTTAAAATAAGAAGAGTGTTATTTAATGCTACCTTTAAGAAAGATTCAGTGATTAATTACTGTGTATCTAACACTATGTTTAGCATTAAGGGTAAAATTGCAGAAGTGGGTTCTGAGCTCTGGGTGAAGGGTGCATAAAGTTTGAGGAAATAAGACCAAATAGAGAAGAATTACAAAAGAGAATTCATTTATGCAAAATACATTATTCATTGATCAAATATTTAATTAACACTTATGTGCAAAGCTCCATTTAAAAGTACCTTTTCTAGATATAAAGAAATGCTGATCAGAAAATTAAAGTACGGGTAGTTAGGAGAATCTTCCTATAGGAGATAAGTATCATACTAATCAATGTGACAAACACTAACATATGTTAAATATTGATAGCAGGTATACAAGTATGTGAAATGAATGATTATCCATACTTTTTAACATATTTGAAATATCTAATTATTGGTTTTATAACTAAGTTTTATGCTAAACATAAATATAAATTATGAGTATGCTTCTACAATTTACAAATTAAATATTTACTGACTACTACTATATGCCAGCACTATACTAGGCATTAGAAATACACAGATAAATAATTCAAAGTCTCTCTCTTCAATAGGAGTTTTGCAACCTAGTGAGAGAAATAGGGACAAATGGATAATTCTACACAGTGTGGTAGGCACTGTGACAGAGCCATGTGCACATGCAGGACATGGTATTAGGAGGTCAGGCAAAATTCCAAGAGAAGCTATCTCTTAAAGTGAGAATAAGTGAACAAATGAACAAGGACTCTAAGTTCCTAGCAAAAGGAGCCATAGGTTCAAAGGTTTAAAACTTAAAAGCAGCAAGAAAAAAGGAGACAATTTCCTGCAAAGGAGTTCCCATAAGATTATCAGCTGATTTCTCAAAAGAAACCTTGCAGGCAAGAAAGGGCTGGAAAGATGTATTTGAAGTCATGAAAGGCAAGGATCTACATCCAAGATGACTCTATCCAGCAAAGCTTTCATTTAGAATGGAAGGGTAGATAAAGTGCTTCCGAGACAAGGTCACGATAAAGA
Organism: Anoura caudifer; assembly: GCA_004027475.1. Lineage (NCBI taxonomy): Eukaryota > Metazoa > Chordata > Mammalia > Chiroptera > Phyllostomidae > Anoura > Anoura caudifer. The sequence goes on along the minus strand of PVKU01012162.1, from coordinate 30,205 downwards.
AGTTATCATCGCCAAGCCCTTATCATATGAAACATTGAAGGGACTTATCTAAGAAAAAGAAGACCAAAAATATGAACAATAAAATGACAATAAACTCACAACTATTAACAAATGAACCTAAAAGAAAAGAAAAACAATGAAAACAAAAACTAAGCAAACAACCAGAACAGGAACAGAATCAGAGGAATGGACATCACACAAAGGGAGTTCAGTGGAGAGGGGAAATGGAGGAATAGGGGGCAAAAGGCACAGGGAAGAAATAGACGGGGAAAGATGAAAAATAGTATAGGAAACAGAGAACTCAAAGAACTTATATGTACAACCCATGAACATGAATTAATGGAGGGAATACTGGAGGGTTGGGGGGGCAGGGGGGATAAAGGGGGGCAAATTAGGAAAACTGTAATAACATAATCAATAAAATACTTTAAAAATATCTTGGAATAAGAGTCTGGTACTGATGTTCTAATGTTCTATATTCTTTAAATTTTATTTCTCATTATGCTATAATATACAATCACCTTTATCTAGAAATTGTTTTCAAGACCTAATAGGAATCTCCAGAAAGATAAACCAACAGGTTTACTCCTAGAAGGAAGTAACGTATGTACTGATGGAGTTCATTCAGAAAGGCGTTCACACCTACTACTACTATTATCTCCAATATCCACCTCCTCGTTAAATATTTTTGACATTTTATTTTTAAATACATATGGTGTAAACTTTTAAAGGGAAAAAAATGTTATAGTAGAAAAGAGAAAAACTTGATAAAAACTAGGAAAAATAGACACAAAATGTTTTTCTTAAACATTTAAATCTGTACAGAAGTCTACATGATATCCTGAGTACATTGTTTTTTAATGAAAGTGTTCCACATATCAGACAGTCCACAGATATTGAATGATGTGGTAGTTGCTATAGAAACTATTCTCTTTTAATAAAACTCAGATTAAATAACTGCATAAAGCAAATTCAAATTTGAAATATAATTACTATTCTAAAGCATATTTACATATTTGATCTTAATGATTACAGAAAATAAGATAAAATATTAAGAATACCTTTTATGTGCATAAAAGCAATGGCAGTTACAAACTTAATTGCAACTCTTCCCTTAAATACAATAGTGTTGGATATAATGAAATTCTATTTTATAATAAAAACTCCTACAATCTCACTACCATTCTACTGCTACTTGGAAAACTGCTCATTTGCATGCAGTTAAGTATTTCTAAAATTTATTATTTTGCAACAGTGGTGTAAATTCAGGGTAAGGATAAGAGATTCCCTAAATGTCTGTATACATCGGATCAATATTAAGAAAATGGCTGGCAAGTAACCACTGAAATCCCAGAGCAGGTGACTTGATACAATTGGCCAGAAAGGTTCTACCTATCTAGCACTTTCTCCTAGCCTGCAAAGTCAATGTCCAGACTCCCAAGGATAACACAGTCCTGTCTTATCACTTGCCATAGTGAAATATCATGGGCATTGGAATCAAACACACCAAACTTCAAATCCTAGCTTTAACATTTATATGCTATTACATTTTGAGAAAGACTTAACTTCTCTAAAATTTTTTACAACGCCGAGGCATGATTTCTACACGTAAATGGTGCCCACTGCCTGAGAGCTTCTATTATTACGACGATTACTATTATGACAATTATGTTACTACTATTGCTGTTACAACAATAAAGCAAAGCATGGTAAACTTTTTGAGCTTTGTTTCTTTTCTCTTTTTTTAAATTTTATTTTATTTTAATTGTTGTTCTTGTACAGATTTCTGTCTTCTACTCCCATCCTAGCCCACTACCCCAGCCCTCCCCACCACCCTCCCATCTCCACCCCCACCACTAGTTTTTGCCCATGTCTCTTTAATACTTGTTGCTCTAAACCCTTCCCCTTTTCCCCTGGAATTCCCTCCCTTCTCCCCTCTGGTCACTGTCAGCCTGTTCTCTATTTCAGTGTCTTTGGTTATATTATGCTTGTTTGTTTGTTTTGTTGATTAGGTTCCTGTTAAAGGTGAGATCATATGGTATTTGTCCTTCACTTTCTGGCTTATTTCCCTTAGCATAATGCTCTCCAGTTCCATTCATGCTGTCATGAAGGGTAGGAGCTCCTTCTTTCTTTCTGCTGCATAGAACTCCATTGTGTAAATGAACCACAGTTTTTTGATCCATTCATTTACTGATGGGAACCTAGGTTGCTTCCAACACTTGGCTATTGTAAATTGTGCTACTACAAACATTGAGGTGCATAGGTTCTTTTGGATTGGTGTGTCAAGGTTCCTAGGATATAATCCTAGCAGTAGAATTGCTGGGTCAAAAGGTAGATCCATTTTTAGTTTTCTTAGAAATTTCCATACTGCTTTTCATAGTGGTTGTACCAGTCTGCAATCCCACCAACAGTGCACTAGGATCCCCTTTTCTCTCCAACCTCTCCAAAACTTTCTCTCCAATCTCTGCAAACACAACACGTGTTGTTTGTTGCTTTGTTTATGATGGCCATTCTGACTGGTGTGAAGTGATATCTCATTATGGTTTTACTTTGCACCTCTCTGATTGTTAGCAATATTGAGCATCTTTTCATGTGCCTCTGGATCCTCTGTTTGTACTCCTTGGAGAAGTGTCTGTTCAAGTCCTTTGCCCATTATTTAATTGGGTTGCTTGCCTTCTTAGAGTGCAGTTCTTTATATATTTTGGACATTAAACCCTTGTCTGAGGTATCATTGGCAAATATGTTTTCCCATACAGTTGGTTGTCTTTTTATTTTAATGCTGTTTTCTTGAGCCATGCAGAAGCTTTTTATTTTGATGAGATCCCATTTGTTTATTCTTTCCTTTATGTCCCTTGCTTTAGGGGACATACCAGTAAAAATGTTTCCCTGTGAAATATCTGAGATTTCCCTGCCTATGTTCTCCTCTAGAACTGTAATGGTGTCAGGGCTTATATTTAAATCTTTTATCCACCTTGAATTTATTTTTGTGTATGGTGTAAGTTGGTGCTCAAGTTTCAGTTTTTTGCATGTAGCTGTCCAGTTCTCCCAACACAACTTGTTGAAGAGGCTACTTTTACTCCATTTTATGTTGCTGCCACTTTGTCGAATATTAATTGACCACAGAGACTTGGGTTTATTCCTGGGCTCTCTGTTCTATTCCAATGGTCCATGTGCCTGTTTTTGTGCCAGTACCAGGCTGTTTTGATTACAGTGGCCTTGTAATACAATTTGGTGTCAGGTATTGTGATCCATCCTACTTTGCTCTCCTTTCTCAAAATTGCTGCAGCTATTCGGGGTCATTAATGGTTCCATATAAATTTTTGAACTGTTTGCTCTATGTCTGTGAAATATGCCATTGGCACTTTAATAGGTATTGCATTGAATCTGTAAATTGCTTTAGGTAGTATGGACATTTTGATGATGTTAATTCTTCCAATCCATGAACACGGTATATGTTTCCATTTGTTTGTGTCTTCCTTGATTTCTTTCTTCAGTGTTGTGTAGTTTTCTGTGTACAGGTCTTTTACCTCCTTGGTTAGGTTTATTCCTAGGTATTTTATTTTTCTTTTTGCTATATCGAATGGGGTTTTTTTCCTTCACTTCTGCTTCTGCTCTTTCATTGTTAGTATACAAAACCACCTTTGATTTCTGGATATTGACTTTGTATCCTGCTGTTTGGCCAAATTCATTTATTAGAACACGCAGCTTTTTGAACAAGTCTATAGGATTTTCTATGTACACTATCATGTCATCTGCAAACAATGATAGTTTTGTTTCCTCCTTTCCAATTTACATGTCTTTTATTTCCTTTTCTTCTCTAATCACTATGGCTAATATTTCCAATACTATATTGAATAGAAGTGGTGAAAGTGGACAACCTTGTCTTGTTCCTGATCTTAGTGGAAAAGATTTTAGTTTTTGCCCATTGAGTATGATGTTGGCTGTAGGTTTCTCATATATGGCCTTGATTATGTTGAGAAATGCTCCCTCTATTCCCACTTTGCTGACTGTTTTTATCATAAATGGGTGCTGTACCTTATCAAATGCTTTTTCCGCAACTATTGATATGATCATGTGATTTTTGTCTTTGCTTTTGTTTATGTGATGTATTACATTTACTAATTTGTGTATGTTGAACCATCCTTGCATCCCTGGGATGAATCCCACTTGGTCATGGTGTATGATCTTTTTAATGTATTGTTGGATGCAGTTTGCCAATATTTTGTTGAGAATTTTAGCGTCTATGTTCATCAGCGATATGGGCCTAAAGTTTTCTTTCTTTGTTATGTCTTTATCTGATTTGGGGATTAGAATGATGCTAGCTTCATAAAAAGAGTTTGGTAGTCTTCCATCATTTTGGATTTTTTCCAAAAATTTTGTGAAGGATAGGGGTTAGCTCTTCTTAAATACTTTGCAAAATTCTCCTGTGAAACCATCTGCTCCAGGGCTTTTGTGTGTCAGGAGTTTTTTGAATACTGATTATTCAGCAGTTTTTTTCATCTGCTGCTATCAGTCTGTTCAGGCTTTCTGCTTCTTCCTCATTAAGTTTTGGGAGATTATATTTTTCTAGAAACTTGTCCATTTCACCTAGGTTTTCAAATTTCTTGGCATATAGTTCTTCATAGTAATTTCTTACAATCCCTTGTATTTCTCTGGTGTCAGTTGTAATCTCCTTTTTCATTTCTGATTCCATTTATTTGGGTCCTCTCTCTTTTTTTCTTGATGAGACTGCTTAAAGGCTTGTCAATTTTATTTTTCTTTTCAAAGAACCAGCTCCTGAATTCATTGATCCTTAGAACTGTGCTTTTAGTCTTTATGTCATTTAATTCTGCTCTGATCTTCTTTTCCTTCCTTCTACTTGCTCTGGGCTGTCTTTCTTGTTGTTCCTCAACTTCTTGTAGGCGTAGGGTTAAGTTGTTTGTTTGAAATGTTTCTACCTTTTTTAGGTAGGCCTGTATCGCTATGAACTTCCCTCTGAGGACTGCCTTTGCTGTGTCCCATAAGTTTTGGGTCATTGTGAGTTCATTTTCATTTGTTTCCAGAAACGTTTTGATTTCTTCCCTAACTTCATTCTTGACCCATTCATTGTTTAATAGCACACTATTCGATCTCCCTATTTTGGGGTTTTTCTCCTTAGGGTTGTTTCTAGTTTCAGTCCCTCATGGTCAGAGAAAATGCTTGGTATGATTTCAATTTTCTTGAATTTGTTGAGGCTTGTTTTGTGTCCTATCATGTGGTCTATCTTTGAGAATGTTCCATGTGCCTTTGAAAAGAATGTGTATTTAGTTTCTTTGGGATGAAGGGCTCTATATATATCAGTTAAGTCCATTTCATCTAGAGTGTTGTTCAATGCCACAATATCTTTGTTGATATTTTGTTTAGAAGATCTGTCCATTTTTGACAGTGGGGTGTTGAAATCCCCTACTATAATTGTGTTGCTGTCAATATCTTTCTTGAAGTTCTTTAAGATTTTCTTGATGTATTTAGGTGCTCCTATGTTGGGTACATATATATTTACAATGTTTATGTCTTCTTGGTGGATTCTTCCCTTGAGTATTATGAAGTGACCTTCTGGATCTATCTTTATGGCTCTTCTTTTGAAGTCTATTTTGTCTGATATGAGTATTGCTACCCCGGCTTTTTTTCCCTGTCCATTTGCTTGGAAAATTTGTTTCCAGCCCTTCACTTTGAGTCTGTGTAGGTCTTTTCTCCTATGGTAGGTCTCTTGTAGGTAGCACATGTGTGGGTCATGCTTTCTTATCCATTCAGCTACTCTTTGCCTTTTGATTGGAGCATTCAATCTATGTACATTTAAGGTCATTATTGATAGGTACTTATTCATTGCCATTTTTGTACCTGTGTTCCTCTCTCTCTCTCTCTCTTTTCCTTCCTTTCCTTAAAGCAGTCCTGTTAGTATCTCTTGCAGAACTGGTTTGGTAGAGGTGTATTCTTTGAGACTTCTTTTGTCTGGGAAGCTCCTTATTTGGCCTTCTATCTTGATTGAAAGCCTTGCTGGGTAAAGTAGTCTTGGTTCCAGGCCTTTGGTTCTCATTACTTGGAATATTTCTTGCCATTCTCTTCTGGCTTGGAGCATTTCCAGTGAGGAGTCAGAGGATAACCTTATCAGGGCCCTCTTGTATGTTACTTCTTTTTTCTCCATTGCTGCCTTTAAGATTCTTTCTTTGTCTTGGAACTTTGCCATTTTAATTATGATGTGTCCGGAAGTGGGCTTCTTTGGGTTCCTCTTGATTGGGACTCTGTGTGATTCCTGAATTTGTGTGACTTTTTCTCTCATCAAATTAGGGAAGTTTTCCATCATTACTTTTTCAAATAGGTTTTCTATTCCTTGCTTTTCTTCTTCTCCTTCTGGTATCCCTATTATATAGATATTACTACGTTTCATATTGTCTTGCATTTCTCTTAATCCTTCTTCATTCTTTCTGAGCCTCTTTTCCTTTTCTTGCTCTTTCTGGATGATTTTTTCTACTTGGTCCTCCAACTCACTGCTCCGATCTTCTGCTTCATCAATTCTGCTTTTCAATCCTTCCACTGTGTTCTTCAGTTCAGAAATTGTATTTTTCATTTCCTCTTGGCCCTTGTTGATAGTTTCTATTTCCTTTTTCATGTTGATATAGTTTGCAGTGAGTTCATCATAGGTTCCCTGTAGTTTTTGGTAGCTCATTGAGAGCTCATGGAGCTTCCTGACAACCACTGCGTGGAACTCAAAATCTGATAGTTGAGTTGCCTCCATTTCATTTAGCATTCTTTCTGGGGCTTCCTCCTTTTCTTTCACTTGGGGAATGTTTCTTTGTCTTCCCATTGTTTGTGAGGCTCTTCTTGTTAGGCTCAGCTTCTTAAATTGATTTCTTCTGGCTCCCTGGGTTTATGATGTGAACTTCTGTGGTAGAATACCTGTGAGATTCAGTGGTGTTGTCTTCTTCCAGTATCCTGGTGTTCACAGCTTCCACTGTCTCAGCTGTTGAAATGCCCCCTCTTTGGGACCAACTCTGGTTTTTTCACAGTTCCAGGGGTTTTTTGTTTTGTTTTGTTTTGTTTTTTTCCTCACTCATAGGTATTTAAAAAGAGAAAAGAGGAAGAAAAAATAACAAAAGAAAAAATAATGAAAAGAGAAGAAAGAAAAGCAGAAAGAAAAAGAAAAGAAAAAAAGCAGAAGGAAGAAGAGATAAGATTGGAAAGAAAGGAAGAAGGAATAAAACAAGGAAGAAATAACAAGAAGCAAAAGGAGTTGAGGGGTAAAAAAGATAAAAATAATGAAAAATAATTTTTTTTAAAAACCCACCGACTCTTGCTGTTATCAGTCTTGCCAGGCCAGTTTCTCTGGTCTTGCTGGCTGCAATGGCCAAGAGGTGACATTATCGCTTTTCTCCCTGTTCAGCACTCAGTTGTCTTTGGCCTATTGTCCTCAGAGCTAGCCCAGGGCCCCTCTGCACAGGGCCTCTGGCATATCTTCTGAGGTGGTGTGCGCCCACCATGGTTGCGCGCAGGCGCTTTTGATCTCCCAGCCTTCCATGCACGGGCTCCAACTGTTGCGGGTGTGAATCGACCGCCATGCACTTCAGGCACAGGTGCCTAAGATCTCCCAGCCATCCACGCAGGGGGGCCGACTGTCGCACGGGTGCTGATTGGACGCCACGCAGGTCCCCGGTGTCGCGCTGGCGCCAAGCAACCGCAGCGCAGGTCACCCGGTGGCGCGCTGGTACCCATGGATCCCCGCGCAGCTGTCCCCAATGGTGTACGGGTGCCAAAAGTCACGCAAGCTCCGATGCACACTCCTCTCAGGGCTATGAGACCTTACCTCCTCTTGTGAGATTTCAAGCAACCAGGTTTATCCCAGTGCTGCTGAAACCTTGTTTGCTGGGCAGGGAGCAGTTGACCCAGCTCCCTCCCTAGAGTATTATGGCCAGCGCTGGCCGAGACATCAGCCCCGGCCTGGTCTCTGCACTGCTGGAATACTCTCCTTACCGTCTGGTTTTTCAATGTCCGCTGCAATTTTCAATCTCCTATTTTCAAACATGCTGTGTTTCTGATGGCTGTTTGCTCTTTTTTCTTAATTGTTGTTCAAGTACAGTTTTCTGCCTTTTACCCCCATCCCACCCCACCCCCACAAGCCCTCCCCACCTCCCTCCAGTTTCCACCCCGCCTTGTTATTGCCCATGTGTCCTTTATACTTTTCTTTTTTTTTTTTTAACAGGTCTGTAACACTTTGCATGATAGGTTCACTGAAAGGCAGAGTAAGTGGTACCAATGGAGGCTGTCTAATAGAACTGGCTGTAATCTGGCTGCAACTGACCAGTCGACTGGTCAGTTGACTGACTTGCTTGGGTTTATCTCAATCCCCTGCCTAACTCACCAGCTCCTCCATCAGATACATAAGAGACAAACAGATATCATTCTAGAAGAACTCGCCAAAATAGAGCCAGCAACACCAAGAATTGCTTATTATTTAATTAGCTTTAAGTTTGAATTTGACACCGTCTAAGAGTCTGTCCCCATTTTCCTTATTAGTGGAGGAAGAGAAATTAGGGGGTAGAGGGGTTCAGAAGAAAGGAAAAAGGACTCATAGACATAGAAAACAGTGTGGTGATTGCTGCGGGGAGAACAATATAAGGGGGCTGACAGGTAATGGAAAAAATACATAAAAATTAAAGCAAAAAATAGAAAGTGAAAAAAAAAAAAAGGTTGAATTGGGGAATGTTTGTTCACACATTCTTTTCTCAGGCAGGTATTCCATGATCATATACACTCTTTCTATATGAGCATATGCATAGTACCTTTCTCCATATATTTTGTAATGTTAGTCCAATTGCATTATTAGCCCCTAATAATGGCCATCTATTGTGTAAGAACACCTATTTCTCCAGAGGTATTCTTCAAATAATCTTGTATCTCCCATTCTAACGTGGACTGATTCATTTTCTAGACATGCTGCTTAGCCATCAGCTTCTGATTTTCCTTCACAGTCTTCTGATTGGATCCACTTTTTCTTCATGTTCTCCTTAATTTTCCTGGTATATATCCCCAAGTAACTTGCTGAGATAAGAAGCCTCGGAGATGCAAATTCTGACACTACATCTCTAAACATGACCTTAATCTATCCTTGCATTAACCGAAAGTTTGACTGAACACAGAATTTCTGGTTCACTGGTCAAGATGGAAACATAGGTAAACATGCTTCACCTCCTCAAGCAACTACAGAAAGAATTACAACTAGACCTCAAAACAAATAGCACCTAGATACATCAGAAAATTGAGCAGTATAGAAGTCCGACAAGCAAAGATATAAAGAAGCCGCATTTATCCAGATGTGTACCTTTTCTACACCAGGCCAAGCTACTAAGACAGGGAGTCACACAACTCTACCTAATACATAGAAACAAACACAGTGAGGCTGCCAAAATGAGGAGACAAAGAAATGGAACCCAAATGAAAGAAGAGAAAAAAATGCAGAAAAAGAACTAAACGAAATGGAGAGAAGCAACCTATCAGGTGCAGAGTTCAAAATACTGGTGATCAGGATGCTCAGAGAACTCATTGAGTACAGCAATAGTATAAAAAATACCCAGGAAGAAATAAGGGGTACGTTAACTGAAATAAAGAAAAATCTACAAGGATCCCACAATGGAGATGATAAAGCTGAGACTCAAATTAATGATTTGGAACAAAAGGAAGAAATAAGCATTTAACTAGAACAGCAAGAAGAAAAAAGAATTTTAAAAAATGAGGATAATATAAGGAGCCTCTGGGACATCTCCAAACTCACCAACATCCAAACCATAGGGGGCCAGAAGGAGAATAGGAAGAACAAGAAATTGAAAACTTACTTGAAAAAATAATGAAAGAAAACTTCCCTAATTTCCCTACGTTTATTCCCTTCCCTAAGGTGAAGGGAAATAGACATACAAGTCCAGGAAGTGTAGAGAGGCCCAAACGAGATGGACCCAAAAAGAACCACACCAAAACACAACACAAGTAAAATGCCAAAGTTTAAAGATAAAGAGAGAATGTTAAAAGCAGAAAGAGAAAAGCAGAGTTACCTACAAGGAGTTCCCATAGGACTGTCAGCTGATTTCTCAAAAGAAGTTTTGCAGGCTGGAAGGCACTGGCAAAAAGTACTCAAAGTGATGGAAACCAAGGACATACAACCGAGATTACTCTATCCAGCAAAGCTGTCACTTAGAATGGAAGGGCAGATAAAGTGCTTCCCAGACAAGGTAAAGCTAAAGAAGTTCATCATCACCAAGCCATTATTACATGAAGTGTTAGAGGGACTTATTTTAGAAAAAGGAGGTCAAAACTATGAACATTAAAATGGCAACAAAATCAAACTATGAATAACTGAATCAAAAAAAAAAACAAACTAAGCAAACAAGCAGGACAAGAACAGAATCATAGATATGGAGATCATTTAGGGGGTTATCAGCTTGGAGGACAAAGGGAGAGAATGGGAGAAAAGGTAGAGGGAATAAGGAGCATAATTGGTAGGGACAAAATAGACAGGGGGATGTTAAGGATAGTATAGGAAATGGAGAAGTCAAAGAACTTACATGCACGACCTATGGACATGAACTAAGGGGGGTATTGCAGGAGGTACTGGGCAGAGAGGGGCAAAGGGGAGGAAACTGGGACAGCTATAATAGCATAATCAATAAAATACATATTTTAAGAAAAAAATTCCAGGTTGAAAATATTTTTCTTTCAGAACTTCAAAGGTATTATTTTCTGGTCAAAGATGTATAAACAGAATTTCATTTCAGTGTTGTTTACAGTAAGCAAAACTAAAACCTAAATGCCCATCAATAGAAGAAAATTAAATAAATTACAGTATATCTGTACTATATTTAGTCATAAAACATGACAATTTGAAAATATGGAATCATATTCACAATAAACAGCTGCGTTTTCTTAAAACTGGTTATAAAACACATACATACCTCATTTTAGTTAGGTCATAAATTAAAACATACATTGTTGATACACATACAAATACACACACACCATATGCATGAGTAAAGAAAAGCATATACACCAAAATATTAATAGTGGTTATATTATAGAAAATGTATTTATGGGTGGTTTCCTTTCATATTTTCTGCATTATCTGAATATTTAACAAAATGTATGCAACAAATCCTGTATGATATTTCTTTTTTGACTGGCTTGTTTCACTTAGCGTAATATCCTCAAGATTCATCCATGCTATAGCATGTGACAGGATTCCCTCCCTTTTTAAGACTGAATAATATTCTACTGTATGCATTCATCACATTTTGTTTATCCATTCATCTACTGAAGGAAATCTGAGTGGATTTCACCTCTCAGTTATTGTGATTAATGCTGCTGTGAAGATGGATATCAAAATATTTGAAGACCCCACTATGTATAGAAACATAGTTAAATGTTTACACAAACTTTAAGAATGTAAAGATAGGCAGCTAAAAACTACTACTGGATTAAGTACAGAATAGACAACTATAAAAACACTTTTAAAATATAGAGTAAATATAGCCTCTTCAATAATAGGTGTTGGGAGATCTGGACAAATACATGCAAAAAAAAAAAATGAAACTAGACCACCAACTTACACCATACACAAAAATAACCTCAAGATGGATAAAAGACTTAAATATAAGTTGTGATACCATAAAAGTCCTAGAGGAGAATATAGGCAGAAAAATTTCAGATATCCCACACAGCAATATTTTCAGTGATACATCCCCTAGGGCAAGAGATATAAAGGAAAGAATATGCAAATGAGACTACATCAAACTAAAAAACTTCTGTGTGGCTCAAGAAAACATCAACAAAATGGAAAGGGAACCATCCATATGGGAAAACATATTTGCCAATGATACCTTAGACAAGGGTTTGATATCCAAAATATATAAAAAACTCCACACCAAGAAGACAGCAATCCAAATAAAAAATAGGCAAAGGACCTGAACAGACACTTCTCCAAGGAGGACATACAAAGGGCCCAGAGACACATGAAAAAATGCTCAATATCACTAGCCATCAGAGAGATGCAAATTAAAACCACAATGAGATATTACCTCATACAGGTCAGAATGGCCATCATTAATAAATTAACAAACAAAAGTGCTGGCAAGGTTGTGGAGAAAAGAGCACTCTAGTACACTATAGGTAGGAATGCAAACTGGTGCAACCACTATGGAAAACAGTACGGAATTTCATCAAAACATGAAAGCTGGAACTGCCTTTTGTCCAGTGATCCCACAGATGGGACTGAACCCTAAAAATCCTGAATCACCAATTCAAAAGAACCTATGCACCCCAATATTCATAGCGTTATTTACAATAGCCAAGTGCTAGAAACAGCATGAGTGCCCATCAAAAAACTGTGAGTGGATCAAAAAACTGTGGTACATTTATGTGGCAGACCCTTCTGCATGGCGTGGGCCAGCTCCCACTCGGAGATGCATAGGACCCACGCCCACAGATAAGTTCTTTCCTGGGTAATCAGACTTGCAATATACCCAAGCTGTTTTGAGGTTTGCTCTTTGCTAAAAAAATTCCCTCACCCTGCAAATGCTTACTATAACTTCCTAAAATCCATGCTGAGCCTTGCAGGGACCAGTGTAAGGCTGCCTATTCATTTGCTAATGTCCTTCTTCAGTGATGTAATGAGGGGCATTGGCTCCTTTGTTGTAACCAGGATAGTGAGGAAGAACCATTTTGGAATGTGAGGAGATATTATTAGAATAAAGGACTGTCGTGGCGGAGGCCGCGGCTTTGGCTCCTCTTGAGAGAAAAGCCTGTCTGTTGTCCCTATTCCTCCACCAGACTCGGTAGTCTGTGTGAATGTTTTAATTCATCCATAGTGATGCAGACACTGCTGGCCAGTGTCCGCATCAGCTGGCGCCCTGGAACAGGGACTCAGGGGCCACAAGCCATGGTTATTATGGACAACATACCAACATTGTTGGAATGCACGCTTCAGCCCAAGGTAAGGGCCTACAACCCCAAGTCCTGTTCAGGAATATCGTCGGGTGTGTTGGATTCGGAGGAATAGGATTTTCTTCCTAGGTTGTTCTCTCTTGCGAACACCTTGCAACTCTACCTTTAGTATGCAGAAGCTTGGTTCCCTCTCCCAAGCTCTTGCTGGGAGGCAACCTCAACCAAGGTCTGGGCTTGGGAGAAAGCAAAGATTTTCCCTTTAATCAGCTTTAAAAACTTCAACTTGTTACAGTTTACAGGAATCTCAGTAAATTCTTTCTTTTAAGTCGCATCTTGTGGCCCATTAAAAAAAATTTTTTTGAAGGTTTCTGTGGACCTCAACCACGAGGAACAGGCTCTCTAAGAACAAGAGCAATGTTTTAGCTTCAGCAGTTACCAGGCCGCTGATTTTCTCCCAGATAAGGGATCTCTACATTTTGGACTATGGAAGGGAAGGGCACAATAGCGCACCTGTGCTTGGCCACGCCCCGGTGGCCTTTGACTTGTGATGTGGGCCAGAGCTTCCCCTGAGTTGCCCAGACTAGGGCAGCCCTCGCAGCCGCACCTGGGAGGCCCGGTGGGTACCAAGCTCGGGGTGCAGCAGGGCCGCGTCCCCGGCGCTGCGTGGGGCCACGGTGCCACCAGTGGCGGGGCTGCAAAAAGCCCTGGCGGTGACTGGATGCCATGGTGCGGGGGGGGGGGGGGGGGGGGGGGGGGGCGAGGGGGTAGGAAATCGCCCATGAGCAGATCCAGGCCCCAACGGAGACCTGCTCCAGGCTCACTCCCTTCCCCACGGCTCCCCTCACTTCCCCTCCTTCCTGTGCTAACTGGAACAATTTTTCCCTGCGCCCAGCAGTGCTGGGCGCAGGTCCCAGACCACGGGATCTGTCTGCTGGGACCCAGTTCCAAGCAGCACCTAGCAGCCTTAGAAAGGCACAGACAGCATGTCACAAAGGAGATTTCCATCCAGATCATCTCTTGAGATAAGGAACAGCAGCTTCTGTGCTTTTTAGGAGGCTGCCAGCATGCTATAGTGGGATAGGGGATGCCACGTGTTAAAAAATATTTAAAAATTCTCCTTGTTTATGCCAGAGCTGTGACCTTTATTGTAAAAATGAAATTTAGGTGTATTGTCTTCTGTGTAAAACCAGCCCTTTTACACAGAAAACAAGGTACCATTTTTTAACTCAATACATGTAAATACTGATTGTTTCCTTGGGTAAGAACTGGCTATTCTCCCAAAGGAAACGGTTAATTATTCAAGTAACAAAAGGCCCTTGGCACGCAAACTTATCTTTTGTCTAAAACATATTTTTTCAGAGCACCTCCCCCTCTCCCATTGAAGCTTGCGGAAACAGCAGGGGGCCTGTCTTTCCAAGCTAAGCTAAAATATAGAAGCCCATTGGCTTGAGCTTTTAGTCAGTCAGGATGGCCTCAGCAAATTAAAACTGATAATGGCCCTATATATCCTTACAATCCAACCAGTTAGAAAATTGTAGAATGGGCTCATCATATTTTTAAAAAATCTTTTTAAACAGAAAAAAGGGGGAGTCATGAATCCTTCCCCCCGAAAATTTGATTACATATAATTTTCTAAATTGTGATGAATCACTTTGTACTCCAATTGAGAAACATTTTCAAAAGAAGGAGCCAAAGTCATCTTATCCTCAGGTTTTATATAGAGATTCGCTGGGAGATGGCTCTTGGCAGGGCCTTTAACTTAACTTGGGGAAGAGGGTGTGTTTGTTTCCATCCCTATAGGTCCTGTCTGGCTACCAGCCAAAAGAATAAAGTCTAATCGTGAGTGGGACAGACGACAAGCTCTGCTACGTGGAGCTGAGAATCAATTGACTGACAGACCAGATGGCCCAGCTGACCCTGAACCAAAAAGAATATGGACACTTACACCGTCACTCAGGGGCCTGTATCTGCCAATGGAGGAGGTTGGGGCCTGCCCCAATGACAGGGGCCAAAGCTTGGGTGCCACCTGCAGAGAGCAACAACCCCTCCATGCCCCATAATGTTCAATGGTTGAACCCTACAAACTGTTTCAATGGACTGGACTTACAAGTTTGAGTCCTAGTAGCCCTTGGATTCCCCTTTTGTCTTAATACTTAATTGTGCTTTAATATATATATAAAGGTTGTTTTCTTAAGATTGCATTCAGGAACAGCAAATAGGTTCCACAGGATTAATAATTATAATTGCATTTACAAATGAAAAAATTGGGAGATTATATGTTGGGACCTGTTCTGCCTGGTTTCAGAGGCTGTAACACCTCATGGCTAGGCTGAGTAAGAGCCCAAGGGACCCGCTTCTTCTGGGTCTGTTCTGTCTAGAGGTCCTGAGCCACTAAGGAGACAAAGCTTATCTCCCTGGCAGGAGCACCACTTCTGCTGCATCCATATTTGGCTTTCAATGCTTGGTAGGTTAGTCAATGATGGGTAAGACTCCTCAAGGGAGGGGCAAACCAAGCCAGACACGACCACGTGATTGGCCCTCCACAGCAAAAAGAGAGTGATGGACCCTTGCCCCCCTCCCTCGGGCTATTCTGACATAGCCTGAGTCCCCATTTCCATCTGGGAGATATCTCCTTTATCCACTTAAGCCTGAAACAATGCTGGAGGTGGTTGCAGCCCTGTGCTGGAAAAGGCAGATTCCCTGGGGCAATCAGGCCTAACAAAGAAAGCATAAAATCCTGTAAAGCCTACTTTGATGATACCCTCAATTTAAATGATAAGGGTCCAAGCCTGAAATAAGTGTTTCCCCCAAAATTTTATGGCACTTTAGCTATTTAACCCTAACTCAAAATAGGCCCTCAGAGTTATTTGAATGTTATCTGTTTGACCATTACTGCCTGACAATGATTGATTGGAATTAATCTGAAAATGTGGGTCTTTGGAACTACTGGTTGCTTACTGATTATAATAATGTACTATGTATTTTGTATATCTGCAAATTATTTTCCCATGGTCGTGTGGGAGATCAGCAAACAGCAAGCTTTGTGGGATCATAGTGGCTTTATTAAAATGAAAGGGGGGAGATGTAGCAGACACTTCTGCGTGGCGTGGGCCCAGCTCCCACTCGGAGATGCACAGGATCCATGCCCACAGATAAGTTCTTTCCTGGGTAATCAGACTTGCAATATACCCAAGCTGTTTTGAGGTTTGCTCTTTGCTAAAAAAAATTCCCTCACCCTGCAAATGCTTACTGTAACTTCCTAAAATCCATGCTGAGCCTTGCAGGGACCAGTGTAAGGCTGCCTATTCATTTGCTAATGTCCTTCAGTGATGTAATGAGGGGCATTGGCTCCTTTGTTGTAACCAGGATAGTGAGGAAGAACCATTTTGGAATGTGAGGAGATATTATTATTAGAATAAAGGCTTGTCATGGGGGAGGCCACAGCTTTGGCTCCTCTTGAGAGAAAAGCCTGTCTGTTGTCCTTATTCCTCCACCAGACTCGGTAGTCTGTGTGTATGTTTTAATTCATCCATAATGCGGACACTGCTGGCCAGTTTCCGCTTCACATTTACACAATCCAATACTACACAGGAGAAAGAAAGAAGAAACTCGTACACTTTGCAACGGCATGGATGGAATTGGGGAGCATTGTGGTAAGTGAAATAATTCAGGCGGTAAAAGACAAATACCACATGATGTCACCTGTAAGTGGAACCTAATCAACAAAACAAACAAATGAGCAAAACAGAACCAGAAACATGGAAATAAAGAACAAATTCACAATCACCAGAGGGATGGGGGAAAGGGAGTAACAGAGGAAAGAAGGGGGATGGGCAAGCAAAGGAACATGAATAGAGGACTCATGGGCAGGAACAATGGGGGAACTGACTGTGGTGGGGGGCGAGGTATGGGTAAGCAATGGGGGAAAAGGCAGGACAACTGTAACTGAACAACAATAAATAAAAGTAAAATAATAAAAATCCAAAGGATTCTTTACACAGCTTGCTTTACAAGTGTCTTTAAATTCTTTCTCAACCTTTCAGAAAGCAAAACTGGAAAATGTATACATTATGTGAATATCTGTATGTTTTAAATTGGAGCATGTATGTATCACTTTTATTTTTTATTAAATATCAGCTTGAGATGAGATATTATGATGTTTTTGTTTTAATTTTTAGAGAGAGGGGAAGGGAGAGGGGAAAAGGAGGAGAAACATCAATGTGTGATTGCCTCTCATGTGCCCCTACCTGGAGGTACATGAGAGGCAACCTGGCCCACAACCCAGGCATGTGCCCTGATTGGGAATCAAACTGGCAACTCTTTAGTTCTCAGGCTGGCACTCAATCCACTGAGCCATACCAACCAGGGCTGTATCACTTTTATAATTTACTCCTTTAACTGACTTTTCCAATGAACTGACTACTGATTCAGATTATACCAAATAAGAGGGATATAACTCTATTTCCATTTTTAAATATTGTATTTTTATTTTATATATAATGTACAAATATTAATAGAATAAATTTATATAACATACATACACCCAGACTGCCTGAGTTCAAATCTCAGCTACACTAGCTCGATGACTAGCTAGATGGTAGTGCACTAAACATCTGTATACCTTAGTTTCTTCACAAAGACAATAATGATGTTCACTTCATAAGATTGTACCAGACAGATAAGTGTGTACTGTTATAATCAGGTAAGACTCTAGACCAGTTTACTAACCCAATGTATGAACATTCTAATGTCATAATTAAAAGTAAATCAAGGAAAGGGGTTCTACTCCTTGCTTCTTTTATCAATTTTGTAATCTTTGCCAAGAAGATTTCCTTCCTATGATTCCCTTAAATTTCCCCTTTTATAATTAAAAATCATTTGCTCAATTCTGTTTCAAACATGAAATTCACTAGATTTGACAAGGGCTCCTGAGTCCAGCTTCTGATCTCAAAGGTATCAATTAAATGCTTAGTGAAACTCACTGTTCTAGCTAAAAATACTATTTTGTAACTATTTGAA
Organism: Anoura caudifer; assembly: GCA_004027475.1. Taxonomy (NCBI): domain Eukaryota; kingdom Metazoa; phylum Chordata; class Mammalia; order Chiroptera; family Phyllostomidae; genus Anoura; species Anoura caudifer. Next base: position 12,250 of record PVKU01012162.1, on the reverse strand, counting down.
TATTCTTTAATAGTATAAATTTTAAAGAGAAAATCTAAAAGTAGTGAATGATAAGATATATTCAATATTAGTACTGAAAAATTACATAAAACAGTAAAATTAGAATATACTAATACTTTAAACACCTACTTTGATGAATATTTTTTATTTCTTTATATTCATAGAAATTCACAAAGAAAATATTTTTCAATGTTGTAGTATAAGCACAAAATCAGTTATATAACTGTGTTTTGCAGTACACATGTCACCATCACTCCCATTCCTTGAATGACAAGAGTAATTCTAAAGCAAACAGCTGATGAAATACAAAGACTTCTGAAATCATAAAAATTTTCCTTGATGGTGCTTTTACATATAAATGTAAGTAGATGTCAAATTTTGAATGAGCAATATTATGACTCTCAAAAAATTATTTTTAAAAGACTTCACAAGAATATAAATCTCACTGCAAATAAATTACTAGGAATGTATCAATAAAACTCCAATGCCATATTATTCTGAAACTTGAAAGTCATTTATAAATAATCAAAGAATTAGGGAGAGAATTCCTAAATTAGTCAACATGACACCATACTAAGCATTTATTTATCATAAGGGAATAAATATACGAAGTAAATACTAATGAATAAATGAATGAAGTAAAAATTATATTCTGCACCTCAAGGGATTTGTAAACTATCATAAACAACTCATGTGTTTGTCACTAATGAGGGAAGTTTATTGTCAATAATGCATAACATGTTTTGGGTGCTCAAAATATTAAACAATAGTTGTTTTGTTTTGTTTCTTGCCCATACTCTACCAAAGAATAAGAAAAAGAATAGCCCTGGCTGGTGTAGCTCAGTGGATTGAGAGCGGGCCTGTGAATCAAAGGGTCGCAGGTTCGATTTCCAGTCAAGGCACATGCCTGGGTTGCTGGCCAGGTCCCCAGTAGGGGGCACGCAAGTGGCAACCAGCCATTGATGTTTCTCTCCCTCTCTCTCTTCCTTCCTCTCTCTCTAAATAAATAAATAAATAAAATCTTTTAAAAAAAGAAAACCAACACTGCAAATTTTAAAGCTAAAGAGAACCTGGTGATCATCCTAATAATTTATTATTCACAGATAAGTAAACCAAAAAACACCAATATTAAATAACTTGACCAGATTAGTAACATTAATCTGTCCTCATGTTAAATCTGATGTATTGAATACTGGTATTTATCATAGCTTCTTTCTGAAAATTTCACTAAAATGATAGGAATAAGAAGGAGATTAAAAATTATTAACCAAAATGGGGAGGAGGAAAGGAAGTGATGGCAATATGATTTTGGAAGCTGGAAAATTAAAAATAGCAACCAGAAAGAACAAAGCTAAAAAGAACAGAGAAAGCTCAAAACTATGGTGGCAGTAGAGCAAAGCCCAGAAACAGGCTGATTCTCACTATAAAAATGCAGAATCCCTCTCAAAATGGAAGTGCAGGTGAAGCTAAAAGCAGGAGGATTGGTTGAAGAGCCTGCATGAGAAACATTTACTCTTCACTTACCTCCCTTACCCCTATACAGTCAGGACATTGCCCTTCTCCCATCCTGGCAAAAGACCATTTAAACATTCTAAAGTGTTTTTCAATACATTTACCAGGAGATACTTCCCAACCCCAAAACCTCAGTAGTTTGTACAACAATGCTTTATTCTTATTCAGATGGGCAACCCTTTACAGAAGCTATTCTCTACATGCTGGTCATTTCACAGGTGCTTCACAACTGCCATGGTAGGAGTGTCTCACACTGGCAATTAAATGCTTCTACTCAGAAGTGATTCCATCACCTCTACTTGCTTTTCATTAGCCAAACCAAGTCCCCTGGACATATTTAACTTCAAAGATAGGGAGAGAACTAGAAATATTTGTGAGAAGCATTAATTTTTATTATTTGGACTTGAACTAGAAATACTTATGAGAAGCATTAATGTTTACTACATTGGACTTGGACACTAAATACAGAAGCTTAAGTGAAAATCTATCCACTAAATCATAAGTTTCCTGGCCCCCTTCCTTTACTCACCAACAAGAATTCTTGCAGCCCAGTAGGCAGAAAATTAAAACATTCTCCACTAGGCAGAAAATTAAAACATTCTTTTCTGGGAAAAAATTACTTGTCAAATAGAAACAATCTATGAATACTAACAGCAGACAGTCCTCAGAGAATAGCCAGCTTAATCATCCTCTTCAATCAACAAATTTAATAAACACAAAAGTTCTAATCAGCTTTTCAGTATATCACTTTTAAATATGGGAATATAACCAAAAATTACCACCAGACATTTTTGGAAAGTCTCTAACACAAAAATAAAAATAAATAAAAGGAAGAAAAAAGAAGCTAGAGAAATAAAAACAATACAATGAATGAAAGAAATATTCATTATACATACATACATATATTCATGTATGTATATATGTATAACTGACACCATCACAGACATAAAAGGATATTGCATAAATGAAACAAAAGAAGGGAATTATGAAAACAAACCTGTCAAAAGACAAAGAACACTGGGATGTGAGTATAGGACTCAGAAGAGAAGCCTGGAATGGAATAATCACTGCACAAATAGAAAGACTGAGGACTTCCAGTCAAGATGGAGGCATAGGTAAACATGGTTCACCTCCTCACACAACCACAGCAAAAATTACAACTAAATTACAAAATAGCTATCACCCAGCATCATCAGAAAATCAAACTGTATGGAAGTCTGACAACCAATGAATTAAAGAAGTCCCATTCATCCAGACAGGTAGGAGGGGTAGAGACATGCAGATGCAGACCAGGCTAGTCCCACACCAATGTGTAGTGGATAAAAATCAGGAGAGATAACTCAGGAGGGAGGGATCCCAGCCTCACACCAGATACCCAGCCCAGAGTTCCAGTACCATGAAGATAAGTCCCCATAACTTCTGGCTGCAAAAAACAGTGGGAGTTGGGACAGCAGAAGAAATTGTGGGATTCCCAGGCATTTCTACTTAAAGGGCTTGCAATGGTCTTAGGACTTACACAGACTATCTCCCTCTGGACTCTAGCACCAGAGCAGCAGCTGGAAGGGCACCAGTGGCACATAAGGAAAAACTGAAGTGTTCGGGATCAGGGCAAGTGCTGGGAGACAGCTTCCTCCCAGCTAAAACTCCAGATTCCAGGCAGTGGCCACTGTCCCTGTTCCAGCCCTCCCCCACACAGAGCCACAGAGCTGCAACACCATATTGGAGACTCCATCAACCTGGTTCACACAGGTTGCCCAGCGCTGGCAATTATGTAAGGTTCCCCCTCATCCAACTTACAGGTGTGCTTTTCTACAATAGGCCATGCTACTAAGACAGGGAGTCAAAGTTGCTCTAACTAATATGTAGAAACAAACACAGGGAGGCTACCAAAATGAGGAGACAAAGAAATGTGGCACAAATGAAAGAACAGAACAAAACTCCAGGAAAAGAACTAAACAAAATGGAGATAAGCAACCTATCAGATGCAGAATTCAGAACACTGGTTATTAGGATGCTCAAGGAACTCATTGGGTACTTCAACAGCATAAAAAACACCCAGGAAGAAATGAAGGTTACACTAAGTGAAATAAAGAAAAATCTACAAGGATCCAACAGTAAAGGGGATGAAGCCAAGAATCAAATCAATGATTTGGAATATAAGGCAGAAAAAAAATTCAATCAGAACAACAAGAAGAGAAAAGAATAAAAAAATAAAAACGAGGATAGGCTAAGGAGCTTCTGGTACAATGTACCAACATTCAAATCATAGGAGTGCTGGAAGGAGAAGAGAAAGAGCAAGACACTGAAAACTTATTTGAAAAAAATAATGAAATAAAACTTGCCTAAGTTGGTGAAGGAAATAGACATACAAGTCCAGGAAGCACAGAGGGTCCCAAACAAGATGGACCCAAAAAGAACCACACCAAAACACAACACAAGTAAAATGCCAAAGGTTAAAGATAAAGAGAGAATGTTAAAAGCAGCAAGAGAAAAGCAGAGTTACCTACAAGGAGTTCCCATAAGACTGTCAGCTGATTTCTCAAAAGATGTTTTGCAGGCGGGAAGGGACTGGCAAGAAGTATTCAAAATGATGAAAACCAAGGACTTACAACCAAGATTACTCTATCCAGCAAAGCTATCATTTAGAATGGAAGGGCAGATAAAGTACTACCCAGACAAGGTAAAGCTAAAGAAGTTCGTCTTTACATAACATGTAAAGATGTAAAGATGCACTTGCCCAAGCCATTATTACATAAAATATTAAAGGGACTTATTTAAGAAAAAGATCAAAACTATGAACATTAAAATGGCAACAAATACAAACTACAAATAACTGAATCTAAAAAAAAAACAAACTAAGCAAACAAGCAGAATCATAGATATGGAGATCATCTGGGTGGTTATCAGTTGGGGGGGAAGAAGAAGAATGGGGGAAAAGATGCAGGGATTAAGAACAAATTGGTAGGTATGGTATAGACAGGGGTAGGTTAAGAATAGTATAGGAAATGGAGTAGCCAAAGAACTTATATGCATGACCCATGGATATGAACTAAGGGCGGGGGATTGCTGGAGGGAATGGGAGGGGGGTACTTAGGGGGAGTACCCTCAAGGAAGGCAAAGGGAGTGAAATTGGGACAACTGTAATAGCATAATCTATAAAATATATCTTAAAAACACAAAAAAGAAAGAGAAGATTAAAACTATAGTTTTGATGGGACTCTTCAAGAAGAGGACATAGACCAAGAAAAGTGAGTTAAGGGTAGAATTCTAGCAACACTAGGATAAACAGGAGTTGATAAGACTAAGAAAACACATCTAGACAAGAGTTAAGTAAAATCATTCATTCTGTCTTTCAACCAGCATTTCTTGCACACCTAGAGTCCTATGTGCTTATAGAAAAGACATATTATACAAGTCAAGAGGAAAGTGATTCTAAGATAGAATAAATAATAGGGCCTAAGAAACTTGGAGTTAGTAATTAGGAGGTAATAACTGACCTTAGAGAGTGCACTTTCCTTACAATGATAGCGAGTTGAGGAAGTGAAGTGATGAAAAATAAATCACAAATACAGAAGTTCCCCATTATCCATGGTTATGATTCCCATGGTTTCAGTTACCCACAGACAATGGTCTGAAGATATTAAATAGAAAATTCCAGAAATAAACACTTAATAAGTTTTAAATTGTGCACCATTCTGAGTAGCATAATGAAATTTCATGCCATCCACTCCATCTCACCAGGATGTGAATCATCCCTTTGTCCAGCCTATCCATGCTGTTACACTACCTACCCATTAGTCACTTAGTAGCCCTCTCAGTTACCAGATTATCAGATACTTCAAGAAACAAAGGTCACATAACTTTTATCAGCATATTGATATATTGTTCTATTTTATTAAGTTATTGTTGTTAATCTCTTACTGTGTTTTATTAATTAAACTTTATCATAAGTAGGCACATATAGGAAAACATAGTATATATATACAGTTCAGTACTATCTATGGTTTCAGGCATTCACTGGGGATTTTGGAATGTATCCCCTGTGAAAAAAGGGGAATTACTGTATAGTAATCAAAAATCCTTGCTAGGTAAAGGGGATACTTGTTGGAGGAATGCATTTGCAGTTCTGTAGATGAGAGACACTTGTAAGAATGTTTATGTACCATGTGGAAGGAGCCAGTAGCACATAGAGAGTCCTTTCAGCATACCCTTTAACAATTCATGTGTTTGCTGCTCAGCTTTTCATAAATGATGGCTTGCTTAAAGTATCTATTCTTACCTATATTTAGCTTTTTGAATGTAATAACCCTTGATCTTCAATACTTCTTTGATTCATTTAAAAAGAACAGTTATAATTATACTATATCTTATAACACTTTAAAATCAATCTTGCTGTTGATCTTCACACATACTATTTCTCTATTTACAGATGAGTTCCTGATGTTTAAAGAGGAGAAAAAACTTTCCCCAAACTAGCAAATAGCAAAGGTTTTGAGAAAAAGTCTAATTTCTCCTACTATAATGCCTTTTAAATGATATCCTGCTGTTCCTCTATTAAGGATATTCCAAATACTGTCACAGATCACTGAGATCCTGGAGCAGATTAATTCTTCTAATTCTTTTTTTCTCTAATTTTTTTCTTTAAAAACTATAATCAAATGAATAATAGTGAAAACAACAATGCCATTTCAAAGCTATAAAACTATTCAATACTTGAAATACTCATTACTAGCGACACTATTAAGAAATTGAGCCTCTCATATACTACTGTTGGCAGTGAACATTGGAACATATTTTTTTAATGTTATTGTTGTTCTATTATAGTTGTCCCAATTTTCCCCTGCTGCTCTCCCCTGCCTGCCCCACTCCTGCTCCCACAGTTAATCCCCACCCTGTTGTCCATGCCCATGGATCCTTTATATCTGTTCCTTGACTAGACCCTTCTTTCCCCTGTTATCCCCTCCCCATGCCCCTCTGGGCACTGTCAGTCTGTTCCTTGCTTCCATGCCTCTGGTTCTATTTTGCTCAATTTTAGGTTCCTCTTTTAGGTGAGATCATATGCTATTTGTCTTTCCCACCTGGCTTATTTCACTTAGCATAAAGCTCTCTAGTTACATCCATGCTCTTGCAAAAGGTAGGAGTTCCTTCTTTCTTTCTGCTGTGTAGTATTCCATTATGTAACTTTACACTGTAAAGGTACCACAGTTTTTGATCCACACTTTATTCATGGGCACTTAGGCTGTTTCCAGCACTTTTATCTACATATAACATACATGCAGAAATGTACACAAATCATAAGTATGAAGACCGATGAATTATCAAAAGGAACACACTTGTATGACTACAATCCACATCAAGTAGAACATTTCCAGAATTCTGAAGTCATCATATTTCCCCCTTCCCAATCACCATCGCCTACTCCTCCCCAAAAGTAAATCCTGTCCTGACTTCTAACACTCTAGAGTAACTTTTACTGTTCCTAGACTTCATACTAATGAAATCAAATGACATATATTTTTTCTGTATCACTTTCTTTCACATGTTGCTATGGTCCATTCACTTTCCATTGCTGTAGATTATTCCATTACAGTAATAAACAATAATTTATCTAACCATTCTGTTGATGGTCATTTGGATTCCTAAAATTTTTAGCTGTTACAAATAACACTGCTATCAAATTCTTGAACATGCCTTTTGGTACACATACATATACATTTGGGGGAAGGGTATGTACCTAATAGTGTGTCTTGGGTGTACATGCATTTGCCCAACTTAAAGAGATGCTACCAAACTGTTTTCCAAGTTCTTGTACCATTTATACTCCCACCAGCAGTTATAGGTCCAGATTTTGTGTGATAGGTTCATTTTGAAAATATTTTGCGCCAATTAGCCCTGGCTCACTGGACTGAATGACAGCCTGTGAACCAAAGGGTCGCCAGTACAATTCCCAGGCTAGGGCACCTGCCTGGGTTGTGGGCCAGGCCCCCAGTAGGGGATGCATGAGAAGCAACCACACGTTGATGTTTCTCTCCCTCTCTTTCTCCCTCCCTTCTCTCTAAAAATAAATAAGTAAAATTTTTAAAAAGAGAAGAAAATTCCTTGAAAAAATACTCAAAAAAATTTTGTACCAATCTATCTCATTTTTTAAATTATATTTTATTGTTTATGCTATTACAGTGGTCCCAGTTTTTCTCCCTCTGCCCCATTCTACCCAGCTACCCTCCCCTCCTTCAGGCAACCCCCACACCATTGTTCATGTCCATGGATCATGCGTATAAATTTTTTGGCTACTCTATTCCTTATGCTGTACTTAACAACTCCATGACTATTCTGTACCTACCAATTTGTACTTCTTAATCCCTCACCTTTTTCACCTATCATATTTTTATTTAATATTACGTTATTTTAAAATCAAATACTTTGCTAATCTTTCTTTTCTATTGAATGTCAAAGTCCCAGAAATCTTGCTAAACTTAATGAATTAACTTATTTATGTGATACCAATGCCCACAGCCAACAAAAAAATAATAGTTATATTCTTCTATGTACTCTAAATATATTTCATACCACCAGTTATCTGTTATTCCAAATTATAATCTTTCTTTTCTCTTTTTATATCTCTTTGTAAGACAATGTTTGTGTGACACCTGCAATGCCTATCTAACACTATCTATCCCCCAAAGTCTACAAAAGATTTGATAGGTTAGTCACTTACTCCTCTGGGAAACCACTTATCTGCTGCTAAAGGAAATGATCTGTGTACTATGGGGGGGAACAGATTTATAAAACACATAAGCATATACTAAATATGATTATCAACTATATTTAATACTTTGCAGTACGTTGTTTATATTCCATGCTGAGTCATTAGAGTAACTCAAATTTTATCCACAAATTCCAAGAAGAGGCAGAAAAACAGTCTCAATCATAAGAGTTTTGAAATTATTTATGTCATTTCCTAAGAAACAAGCCAAGGAGCTTTAGTATATTGTTAACACTTTTATATTAGCATTATGATAACAATAGCAGAACTATCTAAAACAGTTCTTCCTACAGATAAACCATTCAGCAGTTTTTAATAATTAGGTTGCCAAGCTGACATATCATTAGACAGATAAAATTCAAGGGATCTGTTATCAATATCCAGAAAACAAATCAAGTATATTTTTCTAGAAAGTGTGAGAAGCTATATAAGATAGCATTGTAACAACAAATGAAATAATGTTAAGTATTTTTGTGTTTGATGTCATTCATCTAAAATGTATCAAACATATATAATGTATAAAGTAACCACTAATCCAAAAATGTCCATTGAGCTCATACCTTGTTCAAATATTATAAAGGTACTATCTTGAAAGTCATCTAATTTCTCACAATGTAACTCTTTAAAATTGTTTAACAAAGACATACTATATGCTTGGCACTATACCAAGTCCTTTGCAAATATTACTCAATTATTTCTTAAATAATCATAGGTAAATAATCAGAATTTGAACTCAGGCAATCTAACTCAAGTTCCTGCTATTGACAACACAAATAACGGTAACTGAAAATACATGTATAAGTATAATCAAAATAATTAACCCTGTTTTTCTTTTTAATAATAAATCTGAGCTATATTTGGCCTTTTAATCCTTTATTTCATGGAAGTAATTTTTGATCATCTATTTAAGGTAAGAAAAGTATATATGAAGACTCAAAGGTAAGAAATATAGTCCTTTGCTATATGCATATTTAGCTTGTTTAAAACAGTATTTCATCATATGTATAAATATATTAAGAGAAAATACAATAATGAATCTACCTTTGAACAATATGAAACTTTTTAAAAATAGTCTAGAACTAAAAACCCAAAGAGAATAAAAGTAGCTTGAACTTGTTCTCTAATTACTCTTTAATCATGGATGCAATTTGAATCAAGTTTCTATCTGCCCATTTATCTAGTCTTTTCTAAGTATACTATCAAGAGTATCAACAGGCAAGTTTCATCATATTATTCTGGAGGGAAAGAGGAAATAAGAGAACTAGAAGGCCATTTAGTCAATTTCCTGCCCAGGTATTTTATTTTCTCTGTATTTCCCAGAGCTGTGCAGCTACAATAGAGACAGGGCCTCACAAGAATAAACCTTTTCCCCTCAATGATACAGAACGTTTCTAGCAAAATGAAAATATGTTGATGTTATTTTGTTCTGTTTTTTTAATGAAATATAATTGACATCTAACATTGTATTATTTTAGGTGTACAACCTAAATGATTTGATATGTATATACTGTGAAATGATTACCATAACTTTAGTTAACATTCATCCCCACAGATATTTACAAAATGATTTTTCTTGTGATGAGAACTTTTAAAATCCTTTCTCTTAGCAACTTTTAGGTATATGATATAGCATTGTTAACTATGCTCACTATTCTATACATTACATCTGATAATTTAATTTTTTAAAAAGGAAAGCCTGTCTGTATGAAACAAAAGAAAAGAAAAAAATGGCCCAAGTCTTTGCTTTCCTGTTCTGATCAGATTTCCACTCATAATGGCTCTGCTTCCTCTGACTGGCTTCACTATTGACATAAGTAGTTCTAAATCAAATACATCTACAGTCATTACACATTAACCAGAACAACCCAAAGCACATCTGGAAAAACTTGTTCTTCAGTTATAAAAATCACTTCAATCCCAATTCTCTCTAAATTCAATCCCAGTTCTTAAAATTACTTTAAAAGTAGTAGGAGTAGTAACTCAAGAGAATTAGTATTAGTATCAAACTATATTTTGTGCTATATACTCAAAAATGTTTCTTTCTCCAGCAAGCCAGAGCATCCCAGCAGAGTAAACTGTTGAACACCCAAAAATACCACAAAAATGTCTTAATGATAATACCTTACATATTTACAATGCTACAGAATTAACAACAGAAATAAATTTTTACCATTTATTGTAAGAAAAAATGAGACTCAGAGAAGTTTCCATGGTGTCCAAGAGCACACACTTCACTGCTCCCGCTCAAATCCTCAACTAAGTCTAGTGTAAATGCACTGCCTCAGTTCCCAGTGGCTGAAAGAATAGATGATTGTGCATCAACATAAACTAATGGATTAATTTCTCAAAAAGTAGCACTTGACAGAGCTTTAAGAAAAGAGGAGGCAACACATGTTCATTTTAAATATAAAGAAGGCTGATCTTTGGGAGATCTGCAGCTGGACACCCTGCCCAGAGAGAAAGGCTCTGACAGACTATCAGTAATAAAGTATGGTCTAGACCAGTAATAATGGGGGGACAAGCCCAGGAAGGGCATATTACATAGATACGTACACCTATAATGGTAGTCGTATCATCTGTATACAGGCTCAGTTGGCACCATTATTTCTTCTAGCTGAGGAGCTTGTTTCTTTTCCTCACAACAAAGGGCAGATATCTTCTCACAACTTTAGGACTTGCTAAAAAAAATCCAAAAGTGACATCATGAACTGCCTCTAGTTAGGCCATTTGTGTTAAATTTATTTTTCAGTTACTGTTGATACACAATATTATATTACTTTCAGATGTACAACATAGCAATTAGACATTTATATACCTTATGAACTAATCACCCTGATAAGTGTAGTACCCACCTGGCACCATATATAGTTATTACAATATTATTTTTTATTTAATTGTTGTTCAAGTACAGTTCTCTGTCTTTTACTCCCATCCCAGACCACCGCCCCAACCCTCCCCACCTCCCTCCTATTTCCACCCTTCCTAGTTTTTCTCTATGTGTCCTTTATAGTTGTTCCTGTAAACCCTCCCCTTTTTTCCCTCAAATTCCCTCCCCTATCTCCTCTAGTCACTGTCAGCCTGTTCTCTATTTCAGTGTCTTTGGTTATATTATGCTTGTTTGTGTGTTTTTTAGATTAGGTTACTGTTAAAGGCTCATATGGTATTTGTCTTTCACTTCCTGGCTTATTTCACTTAGCATAATGCTCTCCAGTTCCATCCATGCTGTCATGAAAGGTAGGAGCTCCTCCTTTCTTTCTGCTGCATAGAATTCCATTGTGTAAATGTACCACAGTTTTTTGATCCATTCATTTACTGATGGGCACCTAGGTTGCTTCCAACACTTGGCTATTGTAAATTGTGCTGCTATGAACATTGGGGTGCATAGATTCTTTTGGATTGGTGTTTCAGGGTTCTTAGGATATAATCCTAGCAGTGGAATTGTTAGGTCAAAAGGCAGATCTATTTTTAGTTTTCTGAGAAAATTCCATACTGTTTTCCACAGTGGTTGTACCAGTCTGCAATCCCACCAACAGTGCACTAGGATCCCCTTTTCTCCACAACCTCTCCAACACTTGTTGTTTGTTGCTTTGTTTATGATGGCCATTCTGACCAGTGTGAAGTGGTATCTCATTGTGGTTTTAATTTGCATCTCTCTGATAGCTAGAGATACTGAGCATCTTTTCATGTGTCTCTGGATCCTCTGTATTTCCTCCCTGGAGAAGTGTCTGTTCATGTCGTTTGCCCATTTTTTAATTGGGTTGCTTGTCTTCTTAGAATGGAGTCGTGTAAGTTCTTTATATATTTTGGAGATTAAACCCTTGTCTGAGGTATCATTGGCAAATATGTTTTCCCATACAGTTGGTTCTCTTTTTATTTTAATACTGTTTTCTTTAGCTGTGCAGAAGCTTTTTATTTTGATGAGATCCCATTTGTTTATTCTTTCCTTTATGTCCCTTGCTTTAGGGGACATATCAG
>PVKU01012161.1:0-37575 GCA_004027475.1 Anoura caudifer | reverse complement strand
CTTGTTCTCGTCGTACTCATCCACGTCCACCTTCCGGAACCGGGCCGACGACACCGTGTTCTTCGACATCCCCGATCCGGAGCGGTGGCAAAGGCCTCCTTTTGGTGCTGCCTCTCGCTCAGCGAGCACAGCCCGGCAGGAACCCGAAGCTTGGTGCCTTCACTTCCCTCTTCCGCTCTGGGGCGTCGCCGGTAGCCACAGCTCGGGCGGTTCTGGGCCTGCGCGCTGGCCACAGACCTTCCTCCTGAGGTTCTTTCAATGTTCAAGCCTCCCACGCCGCCCTTGCACTCCCGGGGGAGCGCGCTCGAGGTAGGGAGCGCGCTGGACGCAGTGCGCAGGCGCGGAATCTCTGCAGGACGGTGGAGGGGCGGAGCGAAGGAGGCGGGGGCGGGGCAGGGGAGGGCCCGAAGCACGTAGCGGGCAGAGGTAAAAGGCAATTGGTCCTCCGACTCAGGCACGTGACCCCTGGGGGTTTCCATAGAAACGCTTCTCTGCGGTCCAGTCTCAGGGGTCTTAGGTTGGCTGCGATGGACACTGGAGGCGGTTGGCCTTGGTTTTTGCTTTCACTGCCGCTGCCAACGACCTATCATTCGGGTCCTGCGTAAGGTCCGGCTGGGCTGGGCTTGCGTGTGAGGTGGGATGGACTGGTTGTCGGACCTAGTCCTCTGCAGTTGGCAGGAGTATGGGGCGGAGTGATGCACTGCCGGGCGCCCAGCATCGTTCCACTTATCGGAGACATTGCTTCGGACGGCGTTCTGCTCTCGGCTACGTGCCGGAGCCGGGAGCCCCTTTCCAGGGGTTGGAACGACGCAGCGCGGCCAGCGGGAGATCCCCAAGGACAGGATCGAAAGGTCGCATCTTATCTGTCAGTGCTGTGTGACAGCATCGCGACGGCACCTGCAAAGCCTGAACTAGGTATCAGATCTATCGATCTATGGGGAGGGAGGGGTAGGTGTCTGGGCAGGGGCCGGGTCGGAGGGCAAAACTAGGGCGAACCTGTGGGATTTGGGGTAGGGTCATCGCTGACATTTTAAACAAGTGGTTATTTGGGGCACGAGTGCCAGAGAAGCTACAGTAGGGGCGAGTTAGGTTCTCCACTGCTGAGAGGAAGCAAAATGTGTGACAGTTAGTGGACACCAGACCCTTGAGATTGGTATTGTGATTTAAGATTTATATGATCCTTCCAGCCCAGCTTATTTTATTTGATATCCCCATTTCTGAGAGCATAGCTCTTAGTGAAGAGGGAAAGGCACTATAACGGAAGAAATGGTAGTTGTGCTGTGAGTATAACACTGAAGTATAAATATTTTCAGAATAAAATGAACTTGGACATTTGGCTGGACACTCAGATGGCTTTATGTTTTCCTGAAATCCAATGAGGTCTGGTTTAATTCCACCTCTAGCAGAAGGCCGGCAGCGGCCCTGTGAAGTATTCCAATTCATGGTTTCCTGTGCTGTTCTTGAAAATGGAATTGGGCTTGTAATCAGTAAATCCTGGCTTGAGTTTTGACTCCTCCATTCAATCTATTTGGTTGAGGCATGCCACTTCAAATTCTGGATCTCAGGTTCCTCACTGCTAAAGTGGGGTTAATCATGTGTACTCAGCAAGATTGTTCTGAGCATTAGATACAGAGAAGTGTTTTTGAAGCTCTAAAATTCGACATCAATGTGCAATGCATGCTACCTGGACATTGATTTTGGCACTAATCATATAAATGACTTCGTGCTATATTGTGTTTTTTACCTTGTCCCCTGGAAGAGAAGGAAAGATTCTGGAGTGCGAGGCTGTCTTATTTTTTTCATATCTTCCTTTTGGGTTTGGAAGGTACTCAATACATTCAGGTACTCAATTATTCCTTGGTGAATGAATACAATGAGAAAAGCATGACAGTTTGAGAAACACATTGAGAATAATGAACCAGTAAGAAGAGGGGAAAAAGATCTCAAAATCAAATATTTGTTGGACACATATGCATACATAATATGTTCATATATAACATGTACATATATGAATGCATGTGTGTGTATATATAGAAAGAGACAGAGATGAGAGACATAAACAGAGAGAGAGACAGGGAGACAGTGAGAGAGAACCTTAAGGAATGCATCTTTTTTTTCTTGGGAGGAAGAAGCAATGTGGCACTTTTCCCAATTAAATTACCCTTTTAAAAGGTATATCATTTAGGTGATGAAGTGACATTTCTTTAAATTAACATTTAAATTATGAATAAACATGCTGGCAAAAATTTCTCCAAGGGCTGTCTTAAGGCAGCAAAGGAAAATTTTCTACCTGTTGGTAGTCTTTATTTTAAAAACTCTTATACCAAAGTATCAGATCATGACTATGGTGAATGGCATTACATAACTTAGACTAAAGATTTTTAAACATTTTTTTCAGTTTCAATTTTTTGCTAACTTTAGTAAGAACTAAACAGTATACTTGTTTGGATTGCTACAGAGGTTTGTACATTTTGTTCTTCTAAATCAAGATTTTTTTGGAAGAGAAAATTGAACATTAGAAGCACTATTGAAAGCAAATGGAAACAAGGATTCAAGAGCTAATACATTCCTTCTCTTACATTTCTATTCTTTTGTATTAGGTCTTACTGAGGAAATTCCTTTATTGTCTCATTTCAGAACTGAGAAAGAATCCAAGTAGAAATCAACTTAAGGGAATTGTGAGGGAAATTTAAAAAAATTGAGCTGCTCAAGGATATAAATGGTTTTGATTGCTCATAATTTTGCTTTGTACTCTCAGTGTGTTACATACAATGAATTAATTCTCAGCCACAAAATGCACATTGCGTTTGAGGTGTAATAATGCCCAAAACATGCTTCTCCAATGCGGTATTGTTTATCGTCTTACAATAAGTACCTTGTACATACTAGGTAACTCAACGTTTCTATTTAATGAATTAATAACCTGACAAAATAATTTTGGACTCATGTAGAGACCGCACATTTTTTAATGAATTCATTTATTACCTATCTAAGTGTTAGGGAAGGTGGTTTGAATGTAGGTGGTGGGCACACTGAGCAACACACAGATCTGGTACCATAGAAACGTGTGCTTGAAACCCATGTGATCCTATTAACCAGTGTCACTCCATAAATTCGATAAAACATTTCTGTACATGAAGAAACCTGTCCTTAATTATGTTTTCATTAGAAAATATGCATTATTCCACTTTTTTGCAAATTACAAATAGAAAGGGTTTTGACAAAATTATCCTATAATAGGCTTTTCCTTTCATATATTTTTAAACCAAGTATCCTACCTCCAGGGTGCTTCTTTCCCCCAGACTTGCCACTAAATACTTAACAAACCAAGACCTTGAGTCCTGCGATGGGGCAGGATTATTTTTTGAAATGGCAGTGAACTCAATATTATGTGTTATAAATATAAAATAAATTTCAGTTCTGGTCATGATGATTTAACTTCACTGTTCTCTAGGAATGTAATTGCTACAATAGAAAAAGATTTATTAACATGTTACCCATAAACTGTATTATGGTAAAATGTTTTTACTTAATATCCAAATGAACTGCTTCTGTGTTGAAACCACCACCTTCAAAATTTGTTTTTTTCTTTGTGGTTAATATTAGCCTTACGTAATTTTATGATCACACATTGAGGTAGAGTAATAGGATCAACTATTTTACAATAAGACCTTTATTTCTTTATGTATTAGTACTTCAAAGACTAAAAACTTAAAGTTGTACTCTTGTCTCGGGAAAAAATTTTAGTGCTAAATGAAAGAATAAACCTTGTGTGTTAAACATTTTTGTGAATGAGACTATATTTCTATAATTTTTTACCTGCTTATGATATTATAAGCAGAAGCTATGGATTTAAACATGTATTTAGTCCATATTCTTTTATATTATTGGGGTCTGTTATTAATGCTAACAGTTGTTTTAAGGTTACATTTCTTTCTTTCTTTTTTTAAACATTTAAAAAAATTTATTTATCTTTAGAGGGGAAGGGAAGGAGAGAGGGAGAGAAACATAAACGTACAGTTGCCTCTCCTGCATCCCCTGCCAGGAACCTGCCCGCAACCCAGGCATGTGCCCTGACTGGGAATTGAACCTCAGTCCTTTGGTTCATAGGCCTGTGCTCAATCCACTGAGCTACACCAGCCAGGGCTAAGGTTACATTTCTTGTCAGAGTATACAAACATAATTTTTGAGATGATAATTTACATCTTCTCCAATATTAATATCACATTTATTTTTCTTATCTTGTTGCATTAGCTAGGCTCTCAAAACACTGTTAAAAATTGGGTGATAGTATGCTTCTCTTCTTTGTTTCTATTTTAATGGAAATGTCTTTGGTATTTGACCAGTTTGTATTTTCTCTTGCTTTATGATCTTTAGTCATGATGGCTGAAATTATCACATACTTTTTGGGAGAGCTAATGATAAAAATCATGTACTTTTTGATTCTTTAATTTTTTAATGTAATGAGTTATATTTATATATTTTTCTGCACTGAACCATTCTCACATTGCTAGAATAAACTCTATTTGGTTACTATTTTAATTGCTTGCTGGATTTGATTAGTGTTTATTTTGTTTATATGATTTCAGAATCTGTAAATCAGATTGGTTCATAGTTTTATTTCTTTGTACTGTCTTTATCTGGTTTTGCTATTATTGTTAGTCTAGCTTTGTAAGATGAATCAGGAAGATTTCCACCTTTTTCCCCCCTATGCTCTGGAATATGTTGAATAATACAAAGTTGCCATGGTATTTTTTCTTTGAAAATTATAGACTGTGCTTACAAAATATCTAGGCTTGCTAATATTTTAAAAGGTAGATCTTTGAGCCTATTTATCTTTTGTAGTTATTGATTTGTTCAGTTTTCTTTCTCTTTTTGAATCAATTTTAGAATTTATATTTTCCTAGTAAATTATGCATTTCATCTAGATTGTCAATTTATTGGCAAGAAGTTGCAAAAAATATATACTCTTATAATTATTCTAGTTTCTTCCATGACCATGGACATATGGCTTTTTTCATTGCTACTATTGACTATTAAGCAAAATATTAAAATCAACATTTTTTCTCCTCCTAACATGATTGTCACAAATTTTAGAAACATACTTTTACTTCTTACAGAAAATAGTCATCTCAGACATATAGTTTTGATAGAACTTTAAAGATTTCACAATTCCTATCCTTTTCTACTATCATCCTATTAATATTTTTTAATAATAGCAACCACTTGATGAGTGTTTATTGTTTGTTAGACACTTGGTTAACAAGCTCTTTACTAAACTTAATTATTTAATCCTTGGAGTAGCTCTACAGCCTAGGAATTAGTGTTTCCATTTCATAGATGAGAAAATTAAGGCTCAGGGAGTTTAGGTACCTCAGCCAATGATACTCAGCTGGCAAGTAGCAGACTGATATGGAATCAGGACTGTCAGATTCTGAAGCTTGTGCTTTAATCGCTCCATGGAATTCCTGCTCTGGTGCATGCAAATAGAGCTGAAAGGAACCTTAAAGACAATCTGCTCATGTCCCTTGTTTTTCAGATGAGTAAATAGGGACGGCTTGCCTGGACCATGCATCTTTATGCTTTCTTAACAGTCTCTCATTTAAGGAGTGACCATATCAGCCTGGACTCGTGACCTGTCTACATGCTTCATTCTAGCCCCATTCTTAACCAACCAGTGCAAAAAATTTAACTGCCCAGATGCTTTTCTTTCCTATAGTGCTGACAACACTTCTCTCTTTCTAATATACCACTGATATCCAGGTGCATACTTGAAATACTTACCTAATAGGATGATTGGGAGGATTAAATGAATTAATACATGTAAAGTACTTAGAAAAGTACTTGACATGTAGCTCTCAGTAAATGTTAGGTAGTAATATTATTTCTTATTAGTTTAGGTTACCATGTAGCTTTCCTTACTTGGAAATAAAATGAATAACATTTCATTTTGTGAGTTAAACATTTTGGTTTGTATGTACTATGAATCAAAAAAGAATAAAAAACCTGTGACAACGGTTTAAAGAGAGAGGCCAGCAGAATTAAAGTGTAGCTTGATGAAACATTCTCGGGCCTCCTAAACCCTGTCCAGGGGAAAGGTGCCCTTGTGTATATCACACCAATTCATTTCAAGTGGCACATGTCCGTCCCAGGTAAGCAGAGTCTGCTAGCACTGAACACCTGAACCACATAATGAGCTCCTCTAATGCACAGAGGAAACTTCTGACTCTAACTTGGCTTCTTGTGTAGCTTATCCACATGGCAGAGCTGGTGGGCCGGACAATGTGACTGTCTGGTTGCACATCCAGTTGTAAGTCTCACTGGAAGTCAGCGCGTTAGCTTTCTGCTTTTACACATCCATCTTGGGAGCTTTGTTAACCCAGGTCTGCTCCTGATGAATGAACCCGCTCTCTCTGTACTGACTAAGTAGTAGTTGAACTTACAAAGCTGAGAGTCTAACCCTGGACCATGGTAGACTGACCAAGGTAATGCTCCCATCCCCCACCCTCATCATTTTCTTGGGATATACCTCCCTGCCTTTTTTAGATCACTGTACCCACTAGCTACTTTCATTTACTGGCTTGTATTTTCTTTATTGGAATTTCCATATGTGTGGCGACAGCGATAGTTCTTGATCACCATTTCCAGTTTGCTGGAGAGAGGTGGAGCATTCCAACTTCTTCTCTTCCCTAAATCCCCGGCCCAGCCTGACTCAACCAAGAGCCCATGTGAAGTGAGTCAGAAGACCTGTTGTTCACTGTACGTGCTAACTCCCTGGAATGACTGCTCTGTGTGCTGATTTCAGCAGAGAGAGCTCAAAGGAACCTTTAAGATGATCTTGCTCATGCCCCTTGCCGTTCAGATAAGGCAGTGGTACTTCCCTAGGGCCATCTGCCTTCCTGCTCTCTCATAGCCTGTTGTTTAAGCCTTGACTGTGCTGGCCTAGGGTCATGACCTGTCAGTAACATCTTCTTCCTAGCCCCAGCGTTAACTACCCAGGACAAAAATGCAACTGCCCAAAGCACTTTTCTATAGTTCTGGTAACATCTTTCCCTTTGTAATATACCAGTGGTATCCAGGGTCACATTTGAAATACAAATTCATTACAAATTTCAGACTATGTCCAATCTGGATCCTTTGCAGCCAGATTGATTTTGTAGTCTTCTTGACCCCCTTGGAGATAGATTTCATGGCAACCAATTGCATCTACTTTTTATTTTTTGAGGAGCCTACCAGGTGGGCAGGTCCTTCCTGCTGGGATATCACCAGCCTCTCTGGCAAGAAGCTTTAGAGCTGGCTCCCAGGCTTCCCAGACTTGCTGACACCATTATCCAAGTCACCCATATGGATCTACTCTTACTGTGAGCAGAGATGCTGAATTTGTCACATTGCATTCTTTTTAAATTCTGTATTCCAAATCATAGATGTGATGTTATGATTTAATAAACTTCACAAGTACCTCTTTAAATAAAAATTACTGTATAGCCAAAATACAATTCCAATAATTTTTAAAAAATTTCAGGTTAACGATAGAAGTTTCTTTTAAAATTTTTATTTTAATCACAACAGAAATTTCCATTTTAAGCATTTTTCTTTTCTTTTAAGAAGAAAGTGAGGCAGCAAGTGTGAATAAATTAAACACAAATGAAGCGGTGTAATGTACATAATCAGGGGGTTAGTCAAAGAGTACTTTTTAAGAAGTGTGTTTTGAACAAGGCTTTAAGAGAAGGTATAGATATGCCTTGGTGAAAAAAAGGGCTCAGAAAAAAGGAAGTAAAACAAATTACCAGTATGCACTGGGGGGCTATATCAGAAGAAGGAAGATTGGATGCTAACGACCACAAGAAAAAAAATGTCCATGGCGGGATAGTTACAGGGCCACTTGGCTAGAATGGAGAAGAATGGTGGGGAGCAGTGACTGGCAGTTTCGAGATGTAGATTCACAGCCTTGCTACCCATATTTTGCCTGGATATTGTGCTAGATCCTAAAGGGAAACTAAAGAAGGGAGGCAGTACCGGGCCTATAGGAACTTACAATCTCACTGATGACACAGGGCAACAGGAAGGTGGAGGAGGACACTTGAGAGCCAGTACGAATGGCTTGGGTATCACGTGGTGTGAGACGGAAGGAGTCCCCGGAGAGTCTCGCGTGCCACGCTGCCTCTACCATCTGCTCAGGAGGGAGAGGCCTGGGCTGGGAAAGAGCAAACTGAGCAGGTGGCTGCATTTCAAACATCCATTTTTGTAGCTGTATCTACTCAACCAGCAGAAGAGCTTTTTCCCCACATGAAGCTCTTTCAAACCACTTTAGAAAAAAATGGGCTGCCTAAAATCTTCTGTCTGCAGTGAACAATTAATGGAAAATCACTGATTTGCTTCTGCAAACAGCACTTAATGTCAGTAACGTCAGGCTGTTTTCCAATTTTACAGTAAATTTTTATACTGAAACCAATTTAGGAAGCCATGTAGTCCACAGGCTTTTTTAATGGAAAGATGACATGAGTGATGACATTTTCTTTTTCACACCGAAATATTGGCAAGGTACTAATGGTTCCCTTTGGCTCCGCCACTTTCAAAATAAAGGAAAGATATTAAGTTGCTTATGGAGATGTTTTGGATTATGTTTAAAGTAGTGTAGCTTTACAATAGTTAAGATGGTAAATAATTCAGGTTTTGCCTTTGGTGTATCAGTTCATCACCATCTTGGCTCACATCTAAGAGAGAAAGTTTCCAGATTTTTGTTGGCTTCCATGTAAGTCCTCTAGTAATTTGTTCAGTCTTATGTTGTAGGAATGTAGATGTTATTTTTTCCCTTTACTTTTCTTCTTTCCATCTGCCTTGTTACTTACAGACTGTTCTGTGATTTCTGCTGTCTCCACTGGCGTTGCAGTGGCAGGCCTTCTGAGGTCCTTGGTTTCCTGGAATGGCATTTGGGGCATGTTTAAGTGCCTTACGACGTTCCTGGGCTTGTATGGGTTCTGACTGGCATGGAGTGGTGGTAGGTCTCTGAAAGGCACGAGCACAAAGACGACAGGGACCCTGAGGTCTGGTGTCAGGCTGGGTTGTGGTTGTGCACTTGTCACTTGCAGAGACTGTCCAGGAAAGACACTGTTGAAGGCACAGCTCTCTACAGCTGCCTGAGCTGTCACATTCTGGGCCTCTCTTGTCTGGGAAAGAACATCAGTGAAATAAGGTTTCACTCCTGTTATGACACTGATTTCATATGCATTGTGCCTGTCAGCCAGCGCTCTCCCCGTTAGAAGGGGCTGGAAAACAGTTGATCCGAAAACGCCGCTCACAAAGTTGTCGAGGAGAAAATGCCAGATCCCACCACTTATTGGGCTCAGAGTGACCTTCGGCCACAGACTAGCCAGGCTCCGGAGAGCTTCACGGTTCCACGCTGAGGCTGGAAAATCAGTGTCAGTGTGGTAGAGCTGAGAGAAGTAAACACTCAGAGTGACGTCTGGATATGTGGTCAGGAAGTTGTACATTTTGCTGACACAGCAGTGGTCAGCTTCATTGCAAGGGGAGCTGCTGGAATACAGAACGATGTGCCTGATGCCGTCGTTATTGTAGACGGCTGCGTCAAAGTACCCGCTCGTCTCAAATAGCATTGATTCTGGGTGAGTATTATTCGCAGTGCAGCTGCTAGCATGCCCCTTCTGCACCAGGCTCCCACTTGCAGTTTTCAGCTCATAAAACACGAGGTGTTTCGTTTGAGGATATGTTGGCCCATAAGGGAAGCCAAAAATCCGATAGAATTCTGTGTAGGAAACTCGTGCTTCTTCACCCGTCCGAATATGGTAAGGACAATTGGAGCAGTCCAGAGAGAAGCTTAGCCAGTAATAAGGTTTTACGATTGTTCCACGATTTGCTAGGTATTCCTCAAATAATGGCTCCATTGGTAGTTCTGTTGTCTTCTAGCTGCAATCCTAAACAAGGAAGAGAAATTTTATATATAAAACCAGTGCAAGAGAAACTAAAACAGTGCATCACTTTACTGAGTCATATTTTTCTTTAAAGCAGGTAGCGTGATAACCATGGTAACATCCTTGAGTCTGAAAGATAATAATATATATCCGTTGCTGAGACTCCTAGGGAGGAGGAGGAGGCAAAGCAGAAAGGCATGATACACCTTCCCTCTTCTGTAGATTCTGAGGCAGTGGAGCAATGGGTTCATGGTGATGTCAGGTGGGGTGGGGAAGGAGGTGGAAGAGGGTGTACGGGGCCTAAATGGTAATGGAAAACATACAATAAAACAAACTGCCAGGTGAGCATCCTTTGGGTCGTGGATACTCATTCATCCACATCTGAGAGTTTTATTTCCAGCAGGTGGGTCTTGTGAGAGCGTTTTGGAAACTTTACTCTTCTAAAAGCAAATACAGTTCTTCAGGATATTTCAGATAGTTTCCGGGATGGTAAAAACCAGAGAGCTGAGATCTTTAAGTAATTTTTTTTCTTTTAAAAATATTCCTTCAGTCGTCATTGTTCCCAAGCAACAACCTCTAGGGCATTATCATATAGTTTAAAAACATTTTATAATACTTTTTATTATACAAGTAGTACATGTTTCTTGAAGAAGTTTTAATAATACTGACCCATAAAGGAAAAATAAAACTCATGCCAATTTGTATCAGTTCACACTTCCATTACCACGAACAGGCCTGTTCCCTCCGGTGTTTTTGCTGTGTGTTTGTTCTGTGTAACGTAAATAAAGTTGTGTTTTACCCTGCACTTTTTCACTTAGTAATATGTCATGAGCATTTTTTCATGTCATTGAAACTCTTCAAAAACCCACAACATTATAGGCTAATTAGTGTTTTATTACCTAACGATAGTGTTCAGGTTCTTGTGTGTTGTTATTATAAATAACACTTGGATGAATGTTTTTTTTAAAGAAATGGTCCACATCTCTGGTTCTTTTCTTTCATGTACACCACTAGAAGTCCTATTACTCGATCGAAGTTTCTCATATTGCTTTCTAGGAAGGTGGACCGGCTCTATCGCACCCTCGCCCACGGCCGTTCACAGCCCCCTTGGCCAACTTGAGAATTTGAGCATCTCTCTGTGGTTATGATTTGTACCCTTTCAGTTCCTAGTGAGGCCGAACACCTTTTCACATGCTTATTGGCCTGTAGTTCTTATTCTTTTGTGAAATGTATTTGATCCCTTACCTTTTTTTTGTTTGTTTGAGGGTTTCCTTATTGACTTACAAGCACTCTTCCTGAGCCAAGAATACTAGCTGTCACAGTGGTTGCACATATTTTACCTGGGTTATAGAGCCTTTTCGTGACACTGATGGCACTTTAACTGCACTAAATTTTTCATTTTTATGCCATCTGATATTTATCCTTATGATTTATTTTTTCACTAATGCATTGAGAAGGGATTTTCCCCTCAAAAAGGAGTTAAGTATTCTCTGTATTTTCTTCTCATACTTATGGTTCCATTTTTCACATTTAACATTTTGTCTAGGTAACAAAAGAGATAAAGCAGAAAATGTGAAGGAGATAAAGTGACCATTGCAGCAAAGGATGTTTTTCACTTTTCACAATCTCATGTGTAATTTTGGAGGGATTTGTTACAGCCTCTTGGAGGGGAACGCTCCGAGCAGCTTCTGTCCGCCTCAGTCGTTGCTGTGTGTCATCTCCAGGCAGAAACCCGCACAGCTCCTTGTGTAACCCTGCCCAGGACAGGAAGTATTTCAGGACCATTATCGTGATGGCTAATATCTCTGCAGTGACTCTGGGTGTGACATACCCATCACATTCTGGGTTTCTCTGAATCTCTGTCATGTCAACTTAGTCCAGAGGAAGGGGGTTGGCCTCAGTCTCCTCCCAAGCGTTGTGTTTTCCTGCTGCCAGTGAATTCTGGCCCGAGGCTTCCTTGACCTGGCACAACGTTTCCTGGGGCCCTGGACTCTGTCTGCAAAACCCTTGGCCATGGACTGCTAACCTGGGCCTGACCATCTCCTGCTTCAACCTGAGCATAGATTTCTCCCAATACCTGCTGCTCACTCAGTCTTCCTCACTGGACTGGGTCTCTCTGAATACCAAACCTGCTGAAACCCACCCAGAGTCTCACTCTTTCGGCTACCATGCCTTGGCATTGGCCCACCTTTGGGTGGCGCACCTGGTATCCAGGTTGCTGCTCAAATTACAATTTCAGTTCACCCACAGAAAATTTACAGATCGGTTTGGCCAAATGTTATGGAAGCAGGACTGAGAGGCCCTTTTCTGCCTTTTTGGGAGGGTGTTGGGACCATCATACAATGGTCCCAGGTTTGCCGTTTTGGGAAGCGGAGCTCTTTGCTTCTTTCAAGATGAAGGCGGAAAAGAAACTCCCAACCCCTCTCCCCGTCGCTCTCCCACACACTCCTTCCTTTTCCTTCCTCCTCTCCTGTGGCCATTTAGCCACGAATGGTGCATCGTTGTTGTCTTTAAGGAGGATCTGAGGGCCAGTGGCCTTCATCCGTGATGGAGAGAGCTCTGGAGTCTCACCTTGCTGATGGCTGTTCAGTGCCAAGCAGCCGTGGCTCTCCCTACGGCTCGTTGTTTGATCTCCCTCAACAGAAGGGGAAACAGGGAAGAGCTGCTGCGCCCCTGGAACTCTGGCAGAATTCGTGGTTCACTCATCGGTTAGCCATTGACCACGGACTATCCCGTACCACTAACTTGTGGTGTCTGTCCTTTCATTCTCCTCTAATCAGGCAGAGACACGGCCTGGTTGGCCCAGGGCGGGGTTGGCCCAGACTCCTGTGCCCCTGTCACCTAGTCCCCTTCCTTCCTTCAGCTTTGTCTGTGCCAGGGGAATGCGTCTTGCCCTCGAAGAGCGGATGTGCTGGCAGCGAGAAGTGGAGACCTGCACGACCCAGCTCCGTCCTCCCCCGGCTGGGAGCGGCCCTGAACTGCGGCCCTGGGAGAGCAGTTTGCTTGATTTTCACCCAGCGAGGGTTTAGTAAGTGCTGGTAAGCACAGTGGGCACTGGAGTAACTAGAGGGCAGAGTTAGCCCCTCCTAATCTGCGCACAATCTGTTCACAGCTAAAAACAAATGTTAGCAGCTACAATTACCGTCATCTTGTCCCCAGGCTTGGCTCACGCTGCAGGTGTTCTCAGAGATGGTCCATTTTCTTTTTCTCCCTCTCTAAGTTCCGTTTCCAGTAGCTTCGGGTGGCAGCTGCACTGTACAGAGTCACCTCCTATTGTCGGTGCTGGACTTCTCCACAGTTGGTGTCTATCAGTTCGCTTGAACTTGGCTGTCCCAAGTTAGACCTTGCTGAGGTGTGGCCGCTTCTAAGAACACTGTTGAATTGCTGCCATGGTAACGTTTGCAAAATAGCCACTGCTAGGAAACGGCTCTGACACTTAAGGCTTCATTTGCATCTCAAACCACCTGTTCCAGGATGAAAATATACAGGAATGCATATTCCAGTCTGGATAAAAGCCTAATATCTGACTGTTTACGTGAACATGTTGGGTTCTTCACTCTCCTCCAGCCTTAAGAATCAAGTTCTGGGGTCACGTTTCTTAGAACCTTTGTCCTGATGTAGAATAGGTTCCAGGCTTGATGTGTGGACGAGAGTTGTTGGTTCTGTGTCCTGTAGAGGTTCCCCGGCCTCTCCATGGGAGGTTTGCCCTTTGGTGAGCAGGAGGCCCTGCTGAGGGGGAGCCCAGACTCCATCTCCCCAAAGGGAGGTGTTTTCTACTAACAGGCCACTGTCCCCAAAGCTCTTTATTTTGCCCTCACCTGGGTGGTTATGTGCTAGCAGTTTCCTCTAACAGGTTCCCTGGTAGACTCTTGCTGTCCATATGTATGTGGTTCCCTCCAGTTTAAGACACAGTTGTGGCCCTTTCTGTGTGGCTGAAGGAAGAGCCGCTCATCCTTGTCCATTCTTTCCCCTGCCCCCTTCACCCCCACACCATCTCCTAGGACACTGGCAGTGGCGATAGCCATGCCCCAGTCTCGGATATTTCCTCTTTCCTCTCCCTCAGGCCACTGGAAGGAGTGAGTGATGAGCACTGCCTCTGATTTCCCTGTCACCACCAGACATTCTTCCGCATATGTACTGCTCTAAAAACCACCCATCAGGGATAAGGGAAGCACCTAGAAGGCTTCCTGCAGCAGCGTCACCAACTCTTAATGTGTTTCTCATCGTCGGACTTCCAGTCTCCACACCAGCCCCAGTCCTTTCTCCCCTGCATGGCTCCTTCTGGCTCGGCTGTGCGCTCTGTCGATTGGTGTGTTCATTAACTGCTGGGCTCTGTTCCCGCCAGCTCCCTCCTGCGCATGCTCGCTCTGCTGCGCCCCTCCCTTCCCCAGCACTTGCCTCTGACCACGCCTCTACTGCGCCTCTGGCCTCCAATTCTATAGTGTCTCCCAATTCTATGAGCTTGCAGTATAAAACCAGAAGTTGATCCTCAAAGGCCATCTATTATTTAATAAATGATATTGCATATAAAAATATTACCTTGAAATCAAGCCTCTGTCCACTAGTATTTTTACAAGTTGCATTTTAGGGTGGTATTAGGGATAGGCAACTTCAAGTAGCCACCAGGTAGAAAAATAGCTCTATGGAGGTATAATTGACAAATAAAAATTGTATGTACTCAGGGTGTTCAACCGGACCTTTTGATATATTTACACATTGTGAAGTGATCACAACATCAATCTAATATATCCCGGATAGCGTTGCCTTAATTGGGGGGGGGGGTGTGAGACACGTAAGCTCTAACCTTTTAGCGAATTTCAAGCATTCAGTGAAGTACTGTTGGTGTGGTCACTGCTCCACGTTGGGTCTGCAGCACTCGTTCATCTTGCGGAACTGGAACTTACACCCCTGGACCAACATCACTGCACTTCCCCCTCCCCAGCCCCTGGCAACCAGCATCCCCCTCCACGATTCCACAAGTTCGACTGTTTTAAACTCTACATATAGACGAGATCATGCAGCATTTGTCTGTTACTGGATTTTTCGTTTAGTTTCATGTCCTCCAAGTTCATCTGTGTCGTTGCAAATGGCAGATTTCCTTTTCTAAGGTGAGTAATATTCCACTGTGTGTGTATACACCACTTTTTCTTTATCTGTTCATCTGTGAGTGTCGTTTTGGTTGTTGCCGAGTTTCACCATTGTGGCTAACGGTGCAGTGGACATGGGAGTGCCCATAGCTTTTTGGGGTCCCGATCGCTACTCTGTTGGGTGACCACCCGGAAGTGGGCTTGCTGGGGCACATGGCAGTTCTACTTTAAATAGTTTGAGGGGCTGCCACACTGGTTTTCATCGTGACCGCATCCATCACAGCCCCACCAACAGTGCACAGGGTTCCCTGGCACATCCTGGAGGACGCTTATTATCTTTCATCTTTTTGAGAGTGGCTGTCCTTGCAAGTGTAAGGTGATGTCTCACCATAGTTTTGATTTGCATCCTCTTGATGAGCGATGTTTGGACACCTTGTTACATACCTGTAGGCCGTGTTTATATCCTCCTTTGAGCAATGTTTCATCAAGTTCTTTGTTCTTTTTAAATCGGATTATTATTTTGCTGTTGAGTTGTATGAGTTCCTTACGTAGTTTGGATATTACCCCTTATCAGATGTGTTGCTTGCAAGTTTTTTCTGTCGTTCTGTAGGTTGACTGTTCACTCTGCTGGTTAAGTTTTTGTTGCCGTGCAGATATTTTCAGTTTGATGCAGCCTCACTTGCCTAATTTTGTTTTGATGCCTGAGCTTTTGGTGTCATGTCCAAAAAATCATTACCCAGACCAATGTCAAGAAGCTTTTTTCCCTGTTTTCTTCTAGTAGTTTTATGATTTTAGCTTTTCTATTAGAAGCCTTTAATCCATTTTGATTGATTTTTGTATATGGTGTCAGATAAGGGTTCAATTTTCTTCTTTTTGAGCTACGATGTTTTAAGCCACCGAGTTTTGTATCTGTTAGGTGTAGGAAGCCTTGAAGGAAGGTCAACTTTGCAAACTCCATGAGGTTGCACGGAATGACTTTTCAAACTGAATTCAGTCACAAGGCAATGAAGGACCTGGATCCTGATTTCTGCTCACAATTCTAACTGCTAAGTTGACGTTCACAGGAAGGGGGAAGCTTTGAGGAAACATGTAGCTTCCCAACCTGGCTCCTTCCTTCTCTCTTCCTTTGTTAATCTGTCACGTTTCATCTTCATTTTGGTGGGTTATGATGTACATCACTTATGTAAAACTAATAATATGCAGTTATAATTAAGGAGCTTTACAAAGGCCAAACTCTCTTACATCTATATATTTTTAAAGCACCTTCAATCAGTTTAATATACCAAAAATTGTTTCCAATCTGTGTTCTGACATCAGTTTGGGATATATCCAGGATGGCTTGTGTGACTTTCTCTTTGAGTGGCAAGAGGTAGAATAATTTATATTTAATTGTTAAAAGTGTTTACTTTTATGTGAATGGTTGGAGGTGAATTAATTGTATGATTCATTGCTTTTGTAGCAGTTTGGTTGACATTGAGTAAAAATGCCCACATTCACGTAACAGTAACAAACTACCTAAACAAAACTGTTGAAAATGAGCAACCAAGAAATAAAAAAAGTGCAGAGAATTCAGTAGGCTTCATGGAGCTCACTAAGGAATTAGGTGGGAAAGGTGGGATAAGATAAGTGTTAGGGTTGAGAGGAACCGGAAACAAAACAAAACAAAAAGCAGAGGGTTTTCTAGCTCAGGGTCATAAGCCAAATGGCCACAGGGTGGCAGCAGAGTCTTAAAAGTGAGGAACTTTGCCGGTGGCTGACCCTTAGTTTGCGAAAACCACAGACTTGGAGAATTCCTCCAAGTTGTTTTCCCCCATTAACCCAGGGAAACAAAAACAGATGTTTAGAATCAAAGGTAACTCCTAAAACTGAAGCTGAGGAAAAGTGTAGGGTGGAGGCATCATCTTTATTCTAAGAGGTATAGATGCGCTAAAAAAGGTTTCAAACTATCTGTGGGGAAGGAGCAATTCAGTTCCCAAACCATAATACAAGTAATTTTGTAAAATTCATAAAAATGACTTTATAGAAAAGAGTGAACAAAAAGATGTAGAAAACAAGAGCCCGTTGTAAAAATAATTAGTTCAACAGATATAAACCCATAAATGTGTGTAAAAAATTTTTATAACTATATTTCAATAAATATAAACAGAACAAGTTATCTCTTTTTGTGAAGCACTTCGTTTAGTTCAACTGACCTTTTTTTTTTCATAGCAAGATTTTCTCAATGAAGGAAGCAGTGTGTTGTTTTACGTTCTGGCCCAAGCTCCTCTGAGAACCTTCTCCTGGACAAGATTTACACCTAAAGCGCATTTTCCGATCTAGCTCATACATGGTCATCTCTGATTTCTATAAACATTTAAAAATATCTCATCTCAGTTTCTGTGCTTACCTTGCTCACAGTGGCGGCAGGTGACGGGCGGGCACTGGTTCCCAGACTTAGCTTGAGTGACACTGTTTTCACGCTCTTCTAGGCCGCTTCAGTCACTGCTGGGCAGTGAGTGCTTAGCCAAGTCCACTGAATCCCATTTCAATTCCTCTAGCTCGCTTGTAGCACAAATGAGGAAGAATTTAATGAAAATATCATTTGCGTGAACCGATTAACATTTACTGAATGTCCACTCTGTGACACAAATTTTACATGTGTCCCATCTCAAAGACACGAGTGTTATTACAATTTCCATTTCACAGATGAGGAAACCGAGGTTGAGAGTTTTAATACTCAAGATGACATAGCTAGTTCTGGGTAGAGCCGGGATTTGAACCCAGAGTACTCCAAAACTCTTCCTCGTTTATACCACAATCCCTCATTCACATCCTACTTTGAGCAAATAGAAGAGAATTTCAAATTTATGACTTAAGATAAGTGAGACAATGATAAAATGAGGAAAGAAAATGCAGGAAAAATGTGCCATGATGAGGTGATATGTATGTAGGGGAAACAGCTGAAAATGTTCCTGGCAAGAGGAAAGGCCTTTTTAAAATCAACCCTATTGAGGTATAATTTCCATATAATAAAACACACCCATTTTAAGTGTGCAGTGTTTTGAGTTTTGACAAATGTATGTTCTCACGTTACCACCATTACAATAATAACATAGAACGTTTCCATAAAACCCGAAGTTCCCCATACCCCGCCCTTCCCCATGAATCACCCTCCCTCATGGCTTCAGGGAAGTACTATCTTTTCGCTGTTACCATAGATTATGCGTGTTTTTTCCAAAGTGTCACATAAATGGAATCATAAAGTATGAACTTTGGCACTTTTGCTTATTTCTCAGCCTAGTGTTTTTGAGACTCAGCCATGGGATTGTATCCATCAGTAGTTTGTTCCTTTTTAATATTGAGAAATACTGCTCAATATTGAATATAGATATGTTATAATTTATTCATCTGCTCATATTATTTCAGTTCGGGGCTATTATGAAGCAGCTGCTGTGAACATTCACGCCCGCAGCTTTGTGCGGACACACGTTTCTTTGTCCCTTGGACAAGTGCTTGAAACTGGAGTTGCTAGTCTGTGCAGGAAATGCATCTCACCTTCTAGGAGCTGTGGAGGGTTCAGGACAGGTCTCCCTAAGATGTGTCACTTTGCCATGTGAATTATGTTGAGCAGAAGACAATTGAGACCTTTTGAGCTCACAAGAAACTTTTACATTTCCATTAAAGAATTTAAATTAGGGGCCTTGCCCATAATAAGAATTGTTACCAGAGATAACTGTTTATGACCTATATGTAGGGCAGGGCAAACATCTAATTACCGAGCACCTGCTCTTCTTATCATCCTGCAAATGACCTTCCTCCCCTCTAACCTCATCCTTAGCTCCAAATGCCATACATGCCTCACTTTACCTATCTGTTGCCAAACTTCTTATATATGTGGGTCTCTGACTTTCTCTTGTACGTGGGGTTCCTGTACATGAGTATGTAATTATATTCGGTTATTTTCTCTTGTTGATCTAATCTGTTTTATGTAGATTTAGTCATTACATCAGCCGAAAGAAGGTAGAGGGAAGTTTCCTCCTCCCTAGCACTGCCACATTGTTTTAGAAAGTTATTTGTTGTTTTATGTTTCCATTAGCAACGTATGGAAAAGTAGTCCCGTTGCTCACTTCCTTGCCAGCACTTCCGTATTGTCAGTGAAAGGAAGTATTTAACATATCAATTTAGAAACACCACTTTCTTTTAAGCTTGCCAAGGAATGAACTGAGGATGGGATTTTGTAGCACTTCTGTTTCTTCATTTGCATAGCTGATCTCCAATAAAATTTCAAGGCCACCATACTTATCAACAAATTTGGTATTTAGCTTGTCACTGCTCTCAGCCCGTCTCGTCCCGACTTCTTTCAAATGAAGCCACTAGTGGTGCTCAACTCGGTGCTGAGCCGCGTTCAGTTCTGTCCCTCAGTTAAGACAGAAGATGTGGAAGCTGAGAGACAGTCTTAGATTCCCTAGAGGATTAGGTGAGCTCTGAAACTCTTAGAGTGGAAAACAGCCACTATCTCTGGAAATATTTCTCTCCTCCATTCTGTCTGTTGGAACATCGATTAGGTAGATGTCGAAGCTTCTCCTTTATCCTGTGGCTCTTAACATGACTCCAATTCTGTCTGTTGTAATTCCTGTTGTTCGTCCCAAAGTGCTGT
This sequence comes from Anoura caudifer, assembly GCA_004027475.1. NCBI lineage: Eukaryota > Metazoa > Chordata > Mammalia > Chiroptera > Phyllostomidae > Anoura > Anoura caudifer. Next base: position 17,923 of record PVKU01012161.1, on the reverse strand, counting down.
ATCATTCCAGGGGTTTGTTTCCGTTGGGTCAGTCATCTTGTTCTCCAGTTCACTCTACCTGTCTGTCCATCTGCTCTTTAACCCACGTATGGAGTTATTTACACCCATGAATGCATTTATCCTCACTGGAAGTTTTATTTTGTGCCTGTGTTTACCTCCGTTTTCATATTTTTGGTTTTTAAAAATTTTTGTAAATTATTTTAGATGGTATTGTATAGTCTATAACAAATTGTTCTACTATCTCAAGTTCTTGGAGGTTTAACTTTGCTTTCAGTTACTGCTCCCTGCTCTGGCTCGTGTGGACCGTCCCTCTGGGTGCTGTGAAATGTTGTTTTTGAAGCCACGCCCTGTGGGGACTCTGTGCAGCTGGCGCTGAAGGCGTGTCTCTCCAGAGCGGGGAGCCTCTTTTCTGCACCTTAGAATTTCCTAGTGACCTTTTAAAAATCAGGATGGCAATTTGGACCCCAGATCAGTTCACTCAGATACTCCAGGTGTGAGATGGAGACATGAGTGTTTTCAAAGTTCCAAAGTCAAGGGTGAGACCACTGCTCTGGAGAGGATTTGCCATTGACTTTTATGGGCACTACCAGTGTGTTCCAGCCCTGCGTCACTTTCATATCAGTTTCTCAGCTCTGGGTTCCTGTACTGCATAGGGAGCACAATCGTTTTTAACAGTAAAAAGCGACACCATAAAAGTCCTAGAGGAGAACATAGGCAGGAAAATCTCAGATATTCCGTGCAGCAATATTTTCGCCAATATGTCCTCTAGAGCAAGGAACATAAAAAAGCATTTTTAATAGAGAATATCAACAAAGGCAATTTGATTCTTTTTGTTTGTTTTGTTGTTTTTTTTTTTTACAATTTTGTTGAGGAATAATTGACATATATTTGTAGATATTTAAAATATAATATATTTAAAGTATGTGATGGTTTTATAATATACATTGTGGAATTATTACCAGATCAAGCTATTTAACACATCACTCACCTTGCATAGTTATGGTAACTCATTTTTTGTGTGTGGTGAGAATGCTTCAGACCCACTCGGAGCAGCGGTCACTTCTGTAACGAGCGCACAGCACCATACTCCCGACCGCAGTGACCGCTGCGCGTTAGGCCCTAGGAACTTATGAGTCTGCACCCCTGGACCAGCATCTTCCCACCTTCCCTGCCCCTGACCTGTGGTAACCAGCGCTTCATTTTGTTTCTATGCAATCAGCTTTGTTTTCCTTTTTATTCACATGTAAGTAATACCATGCAGTATTTGTCTTTGTCTGGCTTATTTTACTTAGCATAATGCCCTGCAGTTTCATCCATATTGTTGCAAATGGTAGGATTTCCTTATTTTTGTTTTATGGCAGAATAGTATTCCATTAAATACATATAGCATATTTTCTGCATCCATTCACCTGTCAATGGACACTTGGGGTGTTTCCACATCCTGACTGCTGTGAACGGTGCTGCAATTGAGAGGGCAGGGCAGGCGTCTCTTTGAGACCCCGATTTCAGCCCCTTGGGGTGAATACGGAGGGCTGGGGTTGCTGGGTCGTACCGTAGTTTTATTTTTAATTTTTTGAGAAACTGTTTTCCATAATGGCTGTACCAGTGAATGTTGCCACCAATAGTGTATAAGGATTCCTTTTTGTCCCCATCCTTACCAGCATTTATCTTTTGTGTTTTTGATAATAACCATCTTAACAGGTGTGAGGTGATGTCTCACTGTGGTTTTGATTTGCATTTCCCTGATGATTAGTGATGTTAAACACCTTTTCATATACCTATTGGCCATTTTTTTGGTCTTCTTTGAAAAAAATATGTTTTTAGGTCCTTTGTCCACTTTTAAAAAATTCAGTTATTGGCTGTAAAAAAAATGTATTGATTGATTTGAGAGAGAGAGAGGAAGGGGGGGAGACAGAGAGAGAGAGAGAGAGAGAGAGAGAGAAACATCGATTTGTTGTCTAGGGGGACAGGGGGAGACTTGTTCCACTTCAGACAGAGCAAACCCACGGCTTCATCACCAACTCCCACATGGCCATGAACAGCCCCTTCCTGCTTATCAGTCTCAACACGTGTTCTCTGGACAGCCTGTCCGTGTCAGGGGAACGTATCCGTGTTTATGTTCTTCCCCAGTTTTGGTTTTAGAATTTCCCTTACTGCCCTGTGAATCAGCTGTCCATTTAGAATCTTTGTTACATTTATCCGAGAATTCCAGGTTTTTCTGTGTATTTAGATCCCAGTATTGCTGAAAAGAATGGAAGTCTTGCTGAGACTGTAAGTCTGTATCTTCATGGCCCTGCCCTGGGCTTGAGTTCATCCTCCTGTTCCCAGCATCTGCCTAAACCAAGTGTGAGCTTGCTTGTGCACTGGGTTTGCAGGCATGCACCTGGCAGACGGGCCTCTGGGCTTGCATGCGTTTCCCGGGGCCATGCCAGGCCTGGCCTTGGCTTTGTCTGGCTCCAGCTGGTCTATGTTGCCAAAGTCCCAGCATGCTTTGAATTCCAACCTACCTGAATTATGTCAATTTCTAGTCTTTTTCTTCTGTTTCCAAGTCTCTGTCTTTTGAACTCAAGTTGCCAAACTTAAGTCTGGTTTCAGTTTATTTTCTGGATTCATCTTTCCACAAAGGACTCTATCCCTGATTCGAGAGTTTGTAGTGCGGTTTATAACAATGTGGGAATGGGTCCAACTTAAGATTCAGATGTCTAAGATGCCCAGATGGTTTTAGCAAAGAGCTTCTAACTTTCCACTTCATTTAAAACAACACTAAACTTACTGAGTATGTAAATTCAAAAGATTTTCTACTACATGTTGATAACTATGTACCTGTAGTATTAATTGAGGATAAGCACTGAATTTGTCAGAAGGAGTTTACAGTTGAGAATACCCTTTGACTTAATTTTATCTGCTTAATTCATGAGTGGCTATCTCCCTGCATACCAAGTACAACTAGTGGTGGCTGGATTGTGGCTGGTCCACTCCATGCACTCTCTTACTCTGAGATCTTGTAAGGTGACTGAGTTTGGTGAAAAGCACTCAGAGAACTCTCATTGGTATTGGATGGGGCGTTTACCCTAGTTTGGACTTTCTTATTTCTTTTAGAACACCCTGCTGAGATCATCACTGAAACATGAGTCTCACAGCAGCCCCTAGCCCCGTGCCAATGGTGTTGGCATTTGATTATGGACATGGCTCTAAACGTTGACCAAGATCTCGGGTGGCAAGAGAATACTGTGCGCTAGTAATGAGCCGACAGACATTGCGGGTTGAACAGCTGGTCAGAAATCCAGCAGCATCTTTAATCTTAATCAGTTGCACCCTTTGGGGCTCATGTTAGGGTCCTCTCAATCATTTTACCCTTATTTAGATTTCTTCTCCTACTTTCTCTCTTCTTTTTCTTGGCAATATCTTCTAACAAAATTAGGAGGGCCTTCCAGAAGTTGCCTTCGAAGATTGTTGCAATGCATATACCTGTCAAAAAGCATTGAGCATCTCTGTTGAAAGCTGTTTCACACATCAGGTCCTGAGCAGGTCTCAGCTCTCCTGTTATGATCTGATCACTCAGAGTGATCTGAAGGAAAACCATCAGAGCTAATTATAGAGCCCGCAGTGATTTGCAGATGCCTTTTCTTCTTTTTCTCATGCAGGGTACTCAGGAATCTTGTACTCTGGATGAACCCAATTTACATTCTTGTTGGGATTGGGAAAGTAGGGTTTTAGACTTTATTTTGAAGGCAAAATTCTTTAATTTACTTAAGAACACAATCTATTTTTTATTTTCCTTTCTTTCTCCTGTTCTCTTCTTTCTTTTCTTCTCTCCATACCTCCTTCCTTCGCTTTTCTCATACCTCCTTTCTCTTTTTCTCCCTTCCCTTCCCTTCCCTTCCCTTCCCTTCCCTTCTTGTCTTTCCTTCCCCCTTCCTTCATTCCTCTCTTTCTCCCTTTTTTCTTCCTTTCTTCCAACCTTTCTTCTTTCCTTATATCTTGGTCACTTCGCACATACCTAAATATTTTGGAAAACAGACATTGTTGAAGGCAAGGTATTATTTCTATTACAAAAATTTGGTTTAGAGTGATGACACTTCAGGTCTGAAAAGAAAACATAATGTTCTTCTACTTCAGCCATGTAATGAGTCCTTGAGTCCCTCCCACTCTGTCCACGGCGTGTGATGGGATGCCTACATCCCCTACAGTGACGGAAAGCCCCTTTTGTCCTGAAGCAGCCCGTTACAGCTTTGAACAGCACTGGCAGTTACTTAGTGACTGGTTATGAGTTAAAATAGAGTTTTCTATAATATCAATAATTTCCATCCACTGCTCTTTATTTTCTGTCCTTGTGGCCAAATAGTGTGGCATTTTTCAAATTTTAAGTTGAAATACAAGGTTGTGAAATAATTCTGGTTGGCTATGACCAGCATTAAAAGAGAAGAAGGAGGAGGAGAAAAAGGAGAAGGCAAAGGTGAAGGAGAAGCAGAGTGGAACGAGAGTCGATGGACAATATCAGAGTGTATCACCAATAGTAAAGTTTTCATAAAACCTCTGTCTTGATTGTGTGATTAAGTTATTTAATTATTTAATGAACTACATATGTCAACTAGATCACAATGGTTCAAAAAAAAGTTTGAAAGCTGCTGAATAAAGTGTGTGATTTTTCTTCCACGTGGCCATCCACGCAGTTGAGCCGATCTCATGCCCTGCCGAGTCTGCACTTCTCCAAGCTAAACACTTCCTTCCACCCTCCGCACATATCACGGCCTCACATCTTCTTGCCATCCTTAGTGCACTCCAGCATAACCAGTTTGTGTGAAAAATATGGACCTCAAATCCAAACAATGTCCCCAGCTGTGCTCTGACTGAAACAGAGGCAAGCAGGGCTACCCTCCTCCTGGTCAGCAGGATGTGCCTCAGCGCGTTTCCGTGCAGCCTGAGCTGAGCGCTGCGGTGGCGCGTGCACAGACCCAGGGGCCTCTGGCCTTGGTGTCTGTCCGTTCAGCTGGTGTAAGTCTTAGTGACTAGTAACCTTGGGCAGTTATGTAGCCACTCTGCGCCTCTGTTTCTTCATCTGTACATAGGATGAGAACATTTTTGTGAGTATTAAATGACTTAATATATGTAAAGGACTTTGAACAGTGCCAGGCAAATAGGATACACTTAGTGGGCTAATATATTTTTAAAGCAATGACAGCAAATTGTTGATCCACCTAACTTTTTATCAATTTATATTTATCTAGGCTTTTGGTGTACGTGACAGTGGGGTTGTACATCCCAGCCTGCAGCCCCCAGTTTGCGCCTGGTGTCCTGACATAAGTAACAGTGCCCCCTTTCGCTGTCACATGTGGCCCTGACAGAACCTCGTGTATGAATCTTCTAAACTATATTTTTGTAATAAGAATTAATATTTTCACCAGTTATGTACCACCCTACCTAATAGCCACATCTTCTCTAAGTACTTGATCAATATTGGACTTACGTAGAAGACCTGACTTTTTCATTTTCTGTTGAAACTTCGCCTCAGTTCTCCCACCCCCTCTTCCCCTCCTCGACAGGTGGCCGAACCAAGATGAAAAGCAGAGGCTGCCTGACTCCCAAGTCTGGGCTTGTCCCTCTGGGCCCGATGACCGGGGTTTAAACTGGCCCATCATTCTACTCTGCGAAGAACTTTTGGATGATGATTAAGTTATTCAGGGTCTTTTGTAATCCTCCAAATATCACATTATTTGTATCTTTAATTTATTTGATGAATATTTAATGAACTTCTACAGGATACCAGGTCCTGTTCTAGGGGCCAGGAATGGAGCAGGGAACCAGCTGACAAGTCCCTTCTTCTAGGGAACTGACATGCTCTAAAGGTCGCTGTGTATCCTAATCCATGTAAACTGGGGTCATCAGAAGAGGATTTACATAAACCCTGAGGCTGGTTACTAGGTACTTCCTTCTGGATTAAAAATATTGATTCATTTAAAAGTAGCATTTGCAGTCATTTTATGGATAATGAGTCTGTTTATATTGTCCATCTACATTTCTTCTTGTCCGAAGTACAGTATAAACCTACTGTCACAGGCCTTTTTCTTGCTCAGCCGTATGTCATACTTCCCACACTTAGTAGTCTGCTATGAAAAAAGGAAGTGGTGTTGTCTGGACTAATTCATCCCTAGTGGTGGCCCACTAGCATTCTGAAAATGACCACGTATTTTAATAGACTGTTCCAGAATGTTGTTGCGGTCTAGTAGTTTGCAGAACTTGCATTCTCAGTTGTTTTGAAAATTGGGACTTTCTTCTTTTTTTGCCAGCTCCTTCTGTTGTTCACTGTGATTCCTTAAAGAACTCTGCCATTGGCTCAGTGATCTTGTTTCCTAAGTTCTTCCCGGAAGCTCCTAGACTATAGTTTGGCCAGCCCAGGAAACATAAGCTTTTTCAGAGAAGCTAGATGCTCTCTTAAAATCTTACTCATCTTTGGTTTCACACCCCTCTTCTGAATTATGTTAATGGAATTCTATACTAAAACTTGGACACTGTAACAGTTGCTACTTATTAAGCCCTTATTATGTGCAAAGCACTTCTGTAAGCAGTTTGCACACGTCTCTCTTCGTTGTGTTGCGTTACCATGACAGAGGCATTATCTCTGCGTGAGGGACGAGGAGAGCATGCTCACACAAAGCAGGGAGGTGCGGAGTGGGGACCTGAACCCCGCCTGTGATGTCAGGAAGATTGGAGAATGGGGTACTCCCAGGACTAAGATTTGGACAGAGGTTCTTGATGAAGTAGGCTCTAAAATGACACACTTTCTTCTAATGTGATAAAAGTACATTTGCAATTTATGATTTTGTGATGACTCATAATTTTATCTGAAACATTTCACTTCCATAAGGATGAAGCTCTTAAAGCAGAAGTAGATGAGGTAGGACTTTGGGGAAAAAGGAATAATAATTTGAGGAAAACAGTCCGATTTGTTTCTTGGGAAGCATCCGCAATATCAGTTTGCTTTTCTTCATAAAAATGTAGCAAAGAATATGTGCAGCTGTGTGTGACCTCTTAGGCAGCGAAACACAGTTTGCTTGCTGTGGACAAAAGACCAAAGTTTCTTCTTTTGAATTATTTTCTTACTCTCCATAGATTCATATTTTTCCCACCATGATATCGTGATCGGTGAATTTCATTTTCAATGGTTTATACCAAGCTTACCTCCAAAAAGGACTTGAAGTGATATTATTGTCTGTTGACTTATTGGCAACATTAAAAATATTATTTCTATATAACTAAACAGCGGGTCCTATAAACAGGGACCTGCATCTCTTCCGTCCATCCATCCATCACATTGGTAGCTCTGCGTGCCGTTCAGGGCACGGTGCCGCGTTATTGAATCCATGCATGGACCGGTGAAGGGCAATCTCCACGCTCGCTTTAGGAGATTTTCTGTGTCAGTTATTTTCCTTTAATTGTTGGTGAGTGGAGAAGCTACTTTGAATCTCTTTTCAAAAGAGCAAGATTCTTTAAAAAGAACACATTGTGATGTGTGAACAGGCCCAATTATTTCCTAAGACTTTTGATTTTGGAGACTTTTTTTTTTAGTTTCGTGAAGATCCAGTTCTGGCACTGGCCATTTATCTGAACAACAGGAGGAGTAGAGGAGAGCGTTTGCAGGGGTGAGGCCAGAGGCCTCGGTGTCCCAGATCGTTACAGAAACTGCTGGGGTGGGACACTCGCCATATGGACACTTGTAGTTTTGAGGTGGAAAGACCAGGAGGCTTCAGTCCAAAGTAGACAGAAGAACCTTTATATATATAGGTCCTCAGCACATTATAGGGAGGAAAGGCTAAACCCGTAATTTGCTCCTGGCCCCCCCTGCCCTTGGGCTGTTGGTGGCGAGTTGCTTTAGCAGAGCTGAAGGCTGCTCTTTCCTTGGAGAACCTCATTTCTTTTCCAGGTAAATGGTAATTATCATCTGCAAGTACACCAGTGTTTGATGTCAATGTTTACGTTTATATTTATATATAGTGTGTGTATTTAAAACCTCACTTAGAGAACTTGATTTAGAGCAATAGCAGTTGGCAAAAGGTTTAAAGTAGAGAACACCCTAAACGGGCTTGAGTTTTTTCCATGTGAAATAGTTACTTCTTTAATTATTCAAGAATTTCAACTTTGTTAACAGCAAAGATTCTTAACTTTAGTATAAAACCTGGAAAGCGACTGCTGGTGATGAGTCAGCAGTGCCATCTACTGCGTCCCACCTTCAATTATGATTCAGGTGCTTGCAAGGGATGCGGGAAGGCTCAGAAATTCTCCTCTGTGTTCAGCGACTTATGTGTTAAGACTTTAGTTTTATATCATTAGAAGAAGTCTGCCTTTTAGTTCCAACACGGCAGAGACCACAGCTTTCTTCAAGTCCTCCTTAGTGTTGAAGCTTCAAAAACATGCAATAATATTAAAAAGAGCAGTTATAATTTCATAAAGATTGTGTGAAATGTTCCGTAGCAGCAGCTTTCCAGGTGTGGTGCTGAAACCTGTGACTGTGGGTTAAATGAAATCTAGAGCATGATAGGGTAAGCAGGTATGCACAAGCAAAAGCATGACATGAATATGATCAGAATACCGTATTTTGCCATGTATAATGCGCACTGAAAATTTTGGCCCAAACTTTCAGGAAAAGAATCAAAAGAATTAAAAACATTTATATAGGGGGTATACAGGGGACTAAATGGTAATGGAAAAAATAAAAAAATATATATGATAAAGATTATATATTAAAAATATAAACATTTACATAGATATGGAATTAGTACCACACATGTATAATGTGTATCTTTATTTTTCCCTCAAAAATGTGGGCAAAAAAGTACGCATTATATATGGCAAAATATTATAATAATTTTGGTTCCATCACACTTATTGTATGGTAGTTCAGTAATTTTGTGATCCTTAATTATTATCTATTACTTAAAAAAAATTCTGGTGTGGCTTAGTTGGTTGGGCATCATCCTGAAAAGTGAAAGGTCGCAGGTTCAATTCCCTGTCAGGGCACGTGCCTAAGTTGCAGGTGCGGTCCCCAGTCAGGGTGTGAACCAGAGGCAACTGGTTGATGTTTCTCTGTCACTTCAATATTTCTCTCCTTCTCTTTCTCCCCCCCTTCTCCTCTCCCTAACAATGGAAAAATTAAAATCTTTAAAAAAAAATTCTTTCCTTCAGAAAGTGTCAATCAGAAAAAAAGTCTACTTACTCATTAATTTTAATCTTATAATAGGTAAATGTATAGGATGTTTGGAATTTCTAAGATAATTATATTTTCAAGCCACAGCACTTGTACAAATATTCATTTGATTCTTTTTTGAAAAGATTTTATTTACTTTATTTTTTTAGAGAGGGGAAGGGAGAGGGAGGGAAACATCAATGTGTGCTTGCCTATTGCATGCCCCCCACTGGGGACCTGACCGGCAACCCAGGCATGTGTCCTAACTGGGAATCGAACCCTCGACCCTTTGATTTGCAGGCCGGCAGTCAACCACTGAGCCATACCAGCCAGGGCCATTTGATTCTTATTTTAGTTTACCAACACATATTAGTTTAGAACTGAGCAAGACTCATTGTCGAGACCTGTTTTATCAGTCCTCTGGGAATTCCAAGACTCCCATTGGAGCTTCTTGAAAATAGTTCACAAGTTGCTCTTTTTTCCTATTATATGTCATGCCAAATCAACATTATTTTCAGAAACTGTAATTTTTTGTTATATCAACCTTTTGTATAGCTTTCTTTCTCTAGCTTTGAAAGTGATATACATTTATGATAAAAATTTCAAATAGTAATCATTCTCTATAAACAGCTCCTGGAAATATTCATTATTAATGGCGTGGTGTACTATTTTTAGCTGCGTTTGTTAATGCAAGCCTTCCCATTTCCCAGTGGCCCAGAGGTAGGGCTGCTCTCTCTGAGTTTTCCTCGGTGGCACTTTCTCCCGGAGAATTTGCTGGCTATTTGTTTTCCGGCTCTGCTAAGGTAGCTGGTCCTTTATTACCATGGTCGGGAAACTTGCATTTTCACTAGAGTTATGATTGTTTCTGTCTTTCCATGGCATTTAATTTCTCAGGAGCTTGACGACAGCGTGTGTTTGTGCAGTGCTGTGCAGATGTCCCGGGGTGTTCAGCCATGAACCCGCCCTAGGTAGAAAGGTTGCGGAAAGGTTCAAGTCTTTGCCTAAATTAGCTAATCTGCAGCAGAGCCATAATTTGAACCCTCTGATTACGCATATCCTGAGTCGAACTCATCTGACCCCGTGACCTTAAACGCTCACTAAATTCTGAGGATTCTCAACTTTGTATTTCCCCTTGAGCTTCAGACTTGTGTATCCAACTGTCTTTTTTTTTTTTTTTTAAATAACATCTCTAATTCAATAGCATCTTAAACTTGCCTAAGCAATAAAGAGGACCCTTGATGGCCACACCTCTATCTCATTTCTTTCAGGGTCTTTTCTATGTGAGCTAACGGCATTAGCCATTCATTTGCTCATGCAGAAATCTTCTCTTGACATCAAGTCCACCAGCAAGTGCTAAATCGGATGAAATTTCACCCACTTTACCTTCATCTCTTACCTGGGCTACCATAATCCTTTCCCAACTGGTTTTCCTGCTTCCACTCTGGTCTCCCATTATTTTGTTTTATTTTTTCGTTATACTTAACAATACCTGATTTTATCTGTTTATGGGTTTGTTGCCTGTCTACTCCCTCCTGAATGTCAGCTCCATGAGGCAGAAACTTACCTGGCCATCGCTGAATCCCCAGGGTCTAAATAGAATGCCACTGCCAATGGTGAGTTCCGTGCTGAAGGAACTCCTGAACGAATGAATAAATGAGTGAGTGAAGGGCGAAATCTGATGCTCTTTCAGAAGTCGGGATTTGGAAAAATCACTCCTTTGCTGGTTTTCCTAGGGCTCTTTTATAAAGTGATGAAAGACTTTTATTTAATAACATGTCCTTGAGATTGATATTGGAGACTTACAATCTTAAACTTATGGTATCATTTGGGCCTTGTCGAATGCATGTTGTGCTCTCTGAGATCTTTTGGACAGATTTTCTGCGGAAACCTGCAAAGGAAACCAGTCCTAGTGTTTTCTGGCAGCGGCCTGGCCTACTACATGAGTGGGAAGGCACTTGCACTGGCTGAGGGACGCCTGGAATGTGTACTTCAACAGTGATATAAAAGAGAAGACACAGAAGTGAATGAAAAACATCTTTATTTTTTTTGGATTGCCCTTCTTCCAGTAAGGTTAACTTTGAATAAAGAGGAAATTGATATTGGACTGATTAATAGGTTTTAAAAACTAGGAACTTAAAACAAAAATCTAAGGATCCTGAAATATCATATATATTTTTTTTAAATCAACGACTCTATGAAGAAAGGCAAAACAATATGATGAAAGTGTTGGGAGAGAGATTGATCGGTTGTGCCGTATGTCATTTAATGGAAAAGTCTGTTGTTGCTTTTTGACCAGCTCAACGTGGGCTTTGATTGTGGACTTGGCACCAGCTGGCCGCGTGTCTTCGGGCCCAACGCTTCTGCAATCCAGGCTTGATTCCTCTGCTGGAGGTTTAGGGTAATCACATGAGGTGAATCTTGGCAAAGAATTCTTGTAAGAATAAAGCACAACACAAATACGTTATCTTGATTGTGATTATTGCACCCTTCTAGTGCGAGGTCTTCACTCCCTTGCGGTTTTCATCTGTGGGTTCTAGGACTCCAAGGGCTATGCGTCTGAAATCTGAACACAGGGTTTCATGAATCGACTCCAAATAGCCTTAAAGGACTTTTCTGTGAAATTTTGGCTGGCTTGTTTAATTGGTTATTTATGTGTATCTGGGATCAACAACAATAAAAACATCAGTGAGGCTTTACTATAAATTCATGAGCATCCTCTTGAATCTCAGCTCTGAAGTTTTCTTTGGCTATATCAGGGGAGAGAGAGTGGAGGCGCTCATGCCTTTAAAAGCACTTATAGGCTCAGGTTTCCGAAAAAATAATGCGTGCCAGGAATGGCACCTCTGTGATTATTTGTTCTTGAGTTTTTTAAAACTATTTTCTTAAAGCCAGACTTTTGATGCATTTTAATACCATTAGTATTTCTTAAATAAAGTAGTTTAGCAGTGTCATTAATTTTTCTTCTTCGAATTCTGGGCAGGAAAATGAGCCTGAAGTAGTAGTATTGCATGTGCATAAATGTTTCATTTCCAGATATTGGAAGGCATGTTTTTAAGTGTTCTGGAGAAAAGTAGGTTTTTAAAGGTCCAAGCAGATTGATTTGTTTTAGAAATACTGAAGATGCAATATGTGAATCATATTTGGATTTTGAAGCAGGATATTAAACTTCACAGTAAAAGTGATTCCATGGTTGTTAAGGCCCAAAGAGAGGTTTATAAAGCCAGGAGACAGAGAAACTGAAGCTCACTTGGAGAAGTACGTGATACAGGAATGGAAACATTGAATAAATAACTTTAAAGCCATTCTTTGATGTTATTTTATCCCTTGAAGGCAGACAGATGATTAAAATTAAAATTGTATTAAAAATCTTCTCTATAAAAATATGTAACCTATAAAATGAATCTTGAGTCAGTCACATGCATTTCTTTCCAAATTCACAATTTGGATTTGGATTGGATTTTCAAATCCAAAATACTAAATTTACTTAGAATTTTGAAATTTCTATTCGCTAGGCAATGCACCTTAGTCAGTCTTCAAAAATAAATCCCTGCTACTTAGTTCAAGTAAATAACCCTGAAGGGAAGGTGAACTGGCCTTGCTGACCTGGGGCCTCATCCAGGGGCTGACGGTAAAGGTGAGGACGGGATGGAAGGGACACGTTGTTTCCACGTGTTTCCACGAGTTCGTGCTTTTGCATTTGCTGTTTGGCTCTGGGAGGGCTTTGCCATCCTGGCTCATCTGGTAAGTTCTTATCAAATCAGCATCCGTTTCAAGCATCCTGCATTCGCTGGTGGCTTTACTAACATCTCCAGGCAGACTGCTGCCTACGCCAGTGATTTTTAACCTTTTTTATCTCATGGCACACCTACAGTAATTACTAAAATTCTGCGGCACACCAAAAAAATATACTTTTTGCCAACCTGACCAAAAAATAGGTATAATTTTGATTCATTCACACCAGATGGCTATTATTGTGTTGGCTGTTGTCATTCTTTTATTTGACAATCCAAGGGAAAAGAGGTCAGTGCTTGCACACCTGGGTACTGCACGTTTCCAACATTCTCACCGCACGCACACCAGGGTGCCTCTTGCGGCAGAAAATCGTTGGCCAGCTGCTTTTCTGTTTTGCCTTATGTGAACCTCTGTTCCTGCATGTAGGACACCATAAACAATTGACTTACATATCTGTCACTTTTATATTTCCAGTGCTTAGCTTAGTGCCGGACACGTAGTAGGAACTTAATAAATGTTTGCTAAATGAATGAATGCAATGCTGAGCGATAACCCCTGAGCTCTGCATAACCTAGATTCTGCTAAAAAAGGTGGAATTCTTGGCCCCATTCTCTCACTTGGGCAAAGTAGCCGTGGTGGGACAGAAGCTACCTACAGGATAATCAGATGTGTGGGTTGATCATTCAATAAATGTTCACAGGGCTTCTGGCATTGTGGTAGGTGCTGTGAGGGAGCTGCTGAGAGGTAAGGTGTACTATGTCTGTTTTCAGGGTGTTTCCAGTTAGCTTTAGAGGTAGGTATAGCATACCTGTATGAATCATTTAGAGCAGGGGTCCCCAACCTCCAGGCTGCAGACTGGTACCAGTCCGGGGCTAATGGGAACCAGGCCACACAGCAGGAGCTGAGCTTGATTTGAATGTGATGCACTTCAATTATCCTCAAACCATCACCCACCACCTGTGGAAAAATTGTCTTCCATGAAAAGGATCCCTGTTGCCAAAAAGGCTGGGGACCGCTGAGTTAGGGGGAGGTTGAATGCCAGATTATGAGTTGGCTCCGTGTGGATCAGGAAGCCAGTAAAGGTAGGAAGCCATGTGAGCTGAAGCAGTTGGGAAGCGCTTCACAGGGCAGACACGAGTTAATTTGGGCTCAGCAGTATTGGCCAAGGCAGAGATGAGAAGGTGGTGAGCCCGGAGCCAGCGGAGTTGAATGGTTGACTGTGTGGGAATCGCTTGTAGAGCAGGGTTTCCTTGGGGACTGTGGACGCTTTATGCTTATGGATGGGCCTTGAACTCCAGGAGTTACTAGTAAAATGATGTTTGTGTCTTTGTATAGGCTGTTTTCTGGGGATATGGTGCAGCTTTTAAAGATGTAGATGTAGAATTCTAAAAGGATGCTAAATTTTGTAATTTTAATCATTTTAACCATTTGTCTTTTCGTGAGCTCTTAAAAAGAGGGAAAAGGGAAGAATTCAGGGACCCCAGAGGGAAGGCAAAAAGAGAGAGAGAAGAGATGCAGGCTAATGCTTGAAGAGGCAAAATAATACAGGTATTAATATTTATTAATGATATACCTCTGAGACTGTGCTATTAACCATAAGACGTCTTTAGCTGATTATCAAAACAGATCATCTGAGCAATGATGGCTAACGCTCTGGGGCTAACAGTGCCTATTTGAAAGAAATCAAATACTTAACCAAAAGGGATGAAAACTTGTCCCATGGTTGCCCAAATAAAAATACACTAGATTCAAATGCAGACAATTTTATGGACTTGGCTGGGATTTATTTATTTATTTATTTATTTTACCAGTATCTTTAATTTGATCAACTAAAAAGTTTTAAAAGGATATTCTATTTAAACTTTTGAATTTAAGGATTTCTCTCTTAATAAAAAGTTTCATCATAAAAATTGGACATAATGAACTTGACTTGGTTATTTGTCATAGACGCAGATTCTTTTCAGTGTTGGGTGCTCAGTACACAGAGAAACATTCAGACCCTTTTCCCCCGCCCCCACTATTGCCAACTGAAAGTTTACAAACTGACACATCAGGGGTAGAAATATTTTTACTTTTACTTTCTCTTTAGTGAGCTTTTCCCTGCCACAAACCTGCTTTGCAATGAGAACTCCTAGCATGTCACAGTGTGAGTTACTGAGGAAGGAAAGTGGTGCATGAAAAAAATAAATCTGCTCATTTTGCTCTTTGGCTTGTTCCTAGGAGGATTACGATGAAGAAATGCTCCATATTATTGGTTTATGGGACTGGTAACAGTTCTGTAATTGAGGAGCCAAGAAGTTGTTAAGTTTCCACAAAGAAATAATGCAACGGAGGATTTTTCTGTAATTCTTTCTCCAGGAAATTAACTAATTTGATACTAGTTAAAGAAGATAGTAACATTAAGAGAGGGAATAGGCATGTAAACCACAATTATATCTCAAACATCAGCATAAGCCATGTTTTTTCACATGGAATTCGGTGTAGTGGGAGGAGCTGAGCAATTTGATGATGCTGAACACTCATTGAATTAGATTTAAGAAACCTAAAAAATGCTTGACTAATGTTAATTTAATGAATGTGGAACTTTATCAGCCTTAAAGTCAAGTATTAAGAAAGATATATTATGTAAATTCTCAGATCATATAATTTTGTAAGAGACATCTTTATTTAACCCATAAAGTTCCCACAATCTTCTGAACTGCCTGTTCCCAGGTCAGTGCTGTCTGGAATTAAAGGTGCAGTTTCAGCTGGATCACCTTTTATAGTTTTACATTTATTAACATCAATTTACATTTTATTTTGAATAAATTTTGATGTGAGTTAAAATAACTGCCACAGAGAATGCTTAACCTTTAAGCTATCATTTCCAGTTTGGTTGTTTGGGAGTGTGGGACAATGAAACTATTAATGATCTGTTTGTTTCCTCCTTTCCAATTTGGATGCCTTTTATTTCCTTTTCTTGTCTAATCACTGTGGCTAAGACTTCCAATACTATATTGAATGGAAGTGGTGAAAGTGGACAACCTTGTCTTGTTCCTGATCTTAGTGGAAAAGATTTTAGTTTTTGCCCATTGTGTGTGATGTTGGCTGTAGGTCTCTCATATATGGCCTTTATTATGTTGAAGAATGCTCTCTCTATTTCCACTGTGCTGAGTGGTTTTATCATAAATGGGTGCTGTACCTTATCAAATGCTTTTTCCGCATCTATTGATATGATCATGTGATTTTTGCCTTTGCTTTTGTTTATGTGATGTATTACATTTACTGATTTGTGAATATTGCACCATCCTTGTATCCCTGGGATGAATCCCACTTGGTCATGGTGTATGATCTTTTTAATGTATTGTTGGATGCAGTTTGCCAATATTTTTTGAGGATTTTAGCATCTATGTTCATCAGCGATATTGGCCTGAAGTTTTTTTTCTTTGTTGTGTCTTTATCTGGTTTTGGGATTAGGATGATACTGGCTTCATAAAAAGAGTTTGGGAGTCTTCCATCATTTTGGATTTTTTGGAATAGTCTGTGAAGGATAGGGGTTAGCTTTTCCTTAAATGCTTTGTAAATTTCTCCTGTGAAACCATCTGGTCCTGGGCTTTTGTGTGTCGGGAGTTTTTTTTATTATCATTTCAATTTCATCTTCTGTTACTGGTCTGTTCAGGCTTTCTGCTTCTTCTTCATTGAGTTTTGGAAGATTATATTTTTCTAGAAACTTGTCCATTTCACCTAGGTTTTCAAATTTCTTGGCATGCGGTTCTTCATAGTAATTTCTTACAATCCTTTGTATTTCTGTGGTGTCAGTTGTAATCTCTCCTCTTTCACTTCTGATTGTGTTTATTTGGGTCCTCTCTCTTTTTTTCTTGATGAGCCTGCTTAAAGGCTTGTCAATTTAGTTTATCTTTTCAAAGAACCAGCTCCTGGATTCATTGATCCTTAAAACTATCATTGTTTGCAGATGACATGATAGTGTACATAGAAAATCCTATAGACCCGGCAAAAAAGCTGCTTGACCTAATAAATGAATTTGGCCAAACAGCCGGATACAAAGTCAATATCCAGAAATCAAAGGCATTTCTGTATACCAACAATGAAACAGCAGAAGCAGAAATCAAGAAAAAAATCCCATTCAATATAGCAAAAAGAAAAAGAAAATACCTAGGAATAAACCTAACCAAGGAGGGAAAAGACCTGTATGCAGAAAACTACACAATGCTGAAGAAAGAAGTCAAGGAAGACACAAACAAATGGAAACATATACTGAGTTCGTGGATTGGAAGAATTAACATCATCAAAATGTTCATACTACCCAAAGCAATTTACAGATTCAATGCAATACCTATTAAAGTACCAATGGCATATTTCACAGACATAGAACAAACACTTCAAAAATTTATATGGAACCATAAACGACCTCAAATAGCTGCAGCAATTTTGAGAAAGAAGAGCAAAGTAGGAGGGATCACAATACCTGTCACCAAACTGTATTACAAGGCTACTGTAATCAAAACAGCCTGGTACTGGCATAGAAACAGGCACATAGACCAGTGGAACAGAACAGAGAGCCCAGAAATAAACCCAAGTCTCTACGGTCAATTAATATTTGACAAAGGGGGCAGCAACATAAAATGGAGTAAAAATAGCCTCTTCAACAAGTGGTGTTGGGAGAACTGGACAGCTACATGCAAAAAAATGAAACTCGAGCACCAACTTACACCACACACAAAAATAAATTCAAGGTGGATAAAAGATTTAAATATAAGCCATGACATCATTAAAGTCCTAGAGGAGAACATAGGCAGGAAAATCTCAGATAGTTCATGCAGCAACATTTTTACTGATATGTCCCCTAAAGCAAGGGACATAAAGGAAAGAATAAACAAATGGGATCTCATCAAAATAAAAAGCTTCTGCATGGCTAAAGAAAACAGTATTAAAATAAAAAGAGAACCAACTGTATGGGAAAACATATTTGCCAATGATACCTCAGACAAGGGTTTAATCTCCAAAATATAT
>PVKU01012160.1:0-37568 GCA_004027475.1 Anoura caudifer | reverse complement strand
TTCCTCCTCGGGTCCAACTTCTTTGGGACTCTCTGAGCTTCCTGGACTTCCTGGAAGACTATTTCCTTTGCCAGATTGGGGAAGTTCTCCTTTATTATTTGTTCAAATAAGTTTTCCACTGGTTGCTCTTCTTCTTCCCCTTCTGGTACCCCTGTAATTCGGATGTTGGGACGTTTAAAGATGTCCTGGAGGTTCCTAAGCCTCTCCTCATTTTTTAAAAATTCTTGTTTCTTCATTCTTTTCTGTTTGGTTGTTTCTTTCTTCCTCCTGGTCCACTCCATTGATTTGAGTCCCAGTTTTCCTCCCATCTCTGTTGGTTCCCCATGCATCTTTCTTCATTTCACTTATTGTAGCCTTCATTTTTTCATCTAATTTGTGAGCAAAATCAATTCTGTAAAAAAAAACAATTCTGTAAGCATCCTGATTACCAGGGTTTTGAATTGTGCATCTGATAGGTTGGCAATCTCTTCATCGCTTAGATAAATTGGCTCTGGGGCTTTGATTTGTTCTCTGGTTTGAGCCATTTTTATTTCTGGGTTTTTGTTTGTTTGTTTGTTTGTTTTGTCTAGTCGCGGCTGTTACGTAGTGAGGGGTGGAGCCTCAGGTGTTCCCCAGGGCGGGACAGCCCAGTCGCTGGGTAGTGACGCTGTATGTGGGGGCGGGGTCTGAGAGGAAATAATGGCAGTTGCTTTACTCACTCTCAGATTCCAGTTCCTTTCACCACTTCCCCTTTGCCTGGATTATCTGCGTGTGAATGTGGGACCACCCGGTCAGCCAGCTGCCTTGTGAGGCCTCACTGGTTCTGCACAGTTGCCGCCCCGGGCTGGGGTCTGCTAGTTGCCGCCTGCGCACCTGGGGGCTGCCAGCCGCTGCTGCCTGCATGCCCGGCCGCACCTCCGCTTTTTCCTGCCACGACTCCACCCCTCTTACCGGTCTGGATGAATCGTTGTTGGGCTTCCAAACAGTTTGATTTTCTGAGTTCTGGTTGTTTTCTTGTTTCTAAATCTTTGTTGTCCTTAATTTGGTTGTGAGAAGAGGCACAGTGCGTCTGCCTATGCCTCCATCTTGGCCGGAAGTCTCATGGATTCCTCTTTATTTGATGTTATTCCCCTTTCCCTTTCTTTGATGAGTCAGAAAATAGCCTCCCTCCAAATATGTCTTTGTCAAAATCCCTGGAATTTATGTATGTGCTAGGTTACATGGCAAACTGGAATTAAGGTTGCAGAAGCAACCTTAATAGAATTAGCATTGCTAATTAGTTGACTTTAGGATATGGAGATTTTCTTGGATTATCCAGTGTACCCCGATAGAATCATGAAGGTCCTTAAATGGAAGAAGTATATAGATGAGGAGAGTCATAGGGAGATGTGACAATACACAAAGACAAAGACAGATGTAAAGTCTCTGGCTTTGAAGGTAAAGGAAGGAGATCATGAATTAAAGAATGTGGGCAGCCTCTAGAAGCTGGAATAGGCAAGGAGATAGATTCTCTCCTAGAGCCTCTAGAGAGGAATACAGCCCTGACAGCACCTTGATTTTAGCCAAGTGAGATTTGTATTGGACTTCTAACCCACAAAGCTGTGCTGTAATAAACTAATACTCTTTTAAGCCACTAACTTCGTAATAATTTGTTGAAGTAGCCATTGAAAACTAATACTCCTTTTAAACCCAAACATACTATAGAGTCCATGACAATAGGAGCTCTTTTATGAAGTTCTGTGGCTTTCATAGTTGCTGGAACTGTGACGTATATATTATAGAAGTAATTTAGTGAATGCCTGTTGGATAGATGGAAAAATGGCAATCTAAGTGTAAAACCAGGTTGAGGGATTATGAGGACTACAGTATATGGGGAGGGCCTGTAGGGAATGTACCTGCAATATGTTGGTAAGAAACAGTACTAACAAGTATCTGAAATGCAGCAAAGAAGGATACAGTGAAATCAAGTACAGCTATAGCAAATCAAGTAGTACTGGTTAGACCTCAGTTTTCTGACAAAGTTGTCAGGAGGGTCATAGAGAACAATAGGTGCAGAAATCTTAGTGTCTGGAATCCAGTGAATGTATTGATACATGGTGAGTTCTATTATTTCAATAATAACATCATACACATAAATTTAGGAAGACAGAGCCTTGGGTGTTTGGTACAGTGATGCTCCCAACTGTTGAAGCGAAAACGTGCCCTATTTTCCTAGAGGGTCTAAAATTGGCCAATGTGGCATTCCACTCCAGTGCAGTCTGGCAGAGCATTCTACTTAATATTAGGGAAAGATGTGCTAATTTTAGCTTTCACGGCTGGGTATTTATTAAATGTAAGCATTTCATCAGCAAGAACAAGAATTTTAAAACACACACAGGTGTTGTCTTATATAATTAGGACACATAAGTTATTGACGTTTCTGTTTCACATGATTTGTGCAATCATGGAGTTTGTAGGTAGGCATATATATATACACACACACACACACGCAAACACACACTAAGTTTTATGGGGATCAAAAATGGCATAATGTGATCTATAGCCATTAAAAACACATGTTAGATATATGAAATGATTGATGTGTTGAGAGCAAGACTGTATGTAATAAATTCAAATTTTTGTCAACACAAAACTAGAAAATAGACTGTTAATAACCAAAGTTTACATTTGTGATTGAAAATGATATTAAAAAATGGATCAGCAGGAGAGACTTATGATGGCTAGAATAACCATAGAAGTCTTCATGAGAAACTGACTTTATTTGGGCTTTGAAGCACGAATTGAAAGAGAGCAATGGGGGCGGCATTTGGTAAATGGTCTGCAAAGCCATGTGCTATTATCTTTGTCATAACTTTGGCTCTTTCCTTTGTTTTGTACTTTAATTTATGGGTACTATACTTTCCCTTGCAGTGACAAAAAAAAAAAAAAAAAAAAAGGAAAACAAGTAAAAAAAATTAGGTTTAATCTTAAGCCAACCATGCTTTCTGATGACTTCTCTGAAGACGTTTCTTTTCTACTAATTGCACTATCTCGCGTATATAATTTGTTCAGAAGATTTTTGCTAGAGAAGGAAAATAAATGAAGAGCAAAATGCAGATGTTCAAGCATCAAGCCTCATTAATTAGATATGTATTAACTAATGTTAATAGACTACTTGCTGTGCCTTATGGGATAGAGAGAAATGTTAAACAGGTTTTATTTTATATCAAATCTGTCCTGTTTTCTTAAGTTTTTATGGTAAGTCCCAAGCAATATTATTTTTATAATAGTCTCAATCTGAGATGAATAAAACATCATCATTTTCTTATATTATGTTTTTATCTAATTGAAGGTATACGTAGTGCCCTGAAAACCAAGTGAAGAAAGTATTCAGTGAGTGTGGATGAAATGTTAAATGTGCAGAAAGTTCAGCAATGATGAAGTTTAAGGATTAAATGTTCTGTTTGATAAAATAAAATGAATGCCATTGGTTGCTCATAATGAAGGATTAAAGGCAACAAACTGATTGGAGGGGATCTGTAGAGAATAGTTAAGGAGACACTGGGAAAAGGGCACATATAGAACTTTCAGAGAGTTTTGGTGTAATCTAGAATATAATATTGATGTTACTTGGAAGGCAAAATCAGGTCAGAATAGGGTTTGTTTACATGTGGAAGAAATTACAATTATGTGTAAGCTAAAAAATATATCTAGAAAAGCAAGTAGAAATCGTGTCAGAATGATGCAAGGAAACTGCTGGATCCATGTGCTTGAATAGGCAAAAGAGCAAGACCTAGTGCACAAGGCAGGGTTCGCTTTCAGAAGAATATGGACAGCTCATTTGTAGTCACAGGAGGCAGCAGGAGGAGCATGTGGGCTCAAGTCGCCTCTGTTCCATGACTGTGAATCATTCTTCCGTTTTCCATAAGTTATGTAACATTCAGGGGACTTGGTGTGCTCTCTGTGTCCTAGCATATCTTCCAAGACACAGATCAAATTTTCTTCTTTTAGAAGCTTTCTTCAGTACAAAGTGCTCCCACTTCTGACTTTCTTGAACTCTAGTAACTTTTAGTAAATGATACAACATATCTCAGTAGTCAGCATACACTAAAGTCTTGTTTGTCCTCTGTGTCTAGGTTAAAAGCTGAAAATCACTGTAATGTATTCACACAACCACCTTTTAAGCTCACAAGCATTTCTGAGACCCCACATAAGTCCCCATTTTTCTGAGAAGCCCCCTGTGACTTCCCTCCTTCAGCCCATGTCTTCATAATACCAAATCTCAAACTCTCCATTGCAAATATTCCTGTTGATCCCTGCTGTTGACTCTTTAGGGTAGGGTTGCTTCTTGTTTGTATTTGCATTCCCAGCTCTAAGCAGATCATCTACACATCAAAGTTACAAAATTTATACCTGAAAAATAAAACAACAATGCTAATATCATGTTTAGTATGTGAATATGTACTGATTGGATTAAGCTGAATTATTGCTCCCTACAGTTTGAGATTGTGACTTCCTGGGTACTAAAAGTGGTGATTTAATTTGCTAAGAAATTATTAAATGGAATTTAGACCCAGGAAGAAGGATGCCTTCTCCCTGATGTGAGCAGAGTATGTGTATTATTGTTTATTGTGGTAAATATGAGTTGTATTAGGGGTGGTCTCAGCCCAGGAACATGTCACCCTTGGGCATTTACAAATAGCATTTTATATTCATTGATGTTTATGTTTTACTCTCTTCTGTACAGTTCTTTTTTATTGTTGTTCAATTATAGTTGTCCCAATTTTTCCCCCATTGCTTTCCCCTGCCCTGCCCCACCCCCTGCTCCCATAGTCAGTCCCCACCTGCTGTCCCTGTCCATGCATCCTTTATACATGTTCCTTGACTAGACTCTTCCCCTTCTTCCCCTGTTATCCCTCTCCCCCATCCCCTCTGGTCACTGTCAGTTTGCTCTTTATTTCAACGTCTCTGGTTCTGTTTTGCTCACTTGTTGGTTTTGTTCATTAGGTTCCACTTATAAGTGAGATCATATGGTATTTGTCTTTCACTGCCTGGCTTATTTCATTTAGTATAATGCTCTCCAGTTCCATCCATGCTGTCACGAGGGTAGGATTTCCTTCCTTCTTTCTGCTGCATAGAATTCCATTGTATAAATGTGCTGTATTTTTTGATCCACTCATTTACTGGTGGGCACTTAGGCTGTTTCCAGCACTTGGCTATCATAAATTGTGCTGCTATGAACATTGGGGTGTGTGGGTTCTTTTGAATTGGTGTTTCAGGATTCTAAGGGTATAATCCCAGCAGTGGGATCGCTGGATTAAAAGGTAATTTCAGTTTTTAGTTTTTTGAGGAAACTCCATTCTGTTTTTCACAGTGGCTGCATCAGTCTGCATTCCCACCAACAGTGCACTAAGGTTCCCTTTTCTCTACATCATCACCAGCTCTTGTTGTTTGTTGATTTATTAATAATGGCCATTCTGACTGGTGTGAGATGGTATCTCATTGTGGTTTTAATTTGCATATCTCTGATGACTAGCGATGTTGAGCATCCCTTCATATGTTTGTGGGCCATCTGTAGATCATCCTTGAAGAAGCGACTGTTCAGGTCCTTTGCCCATTTTTAATTAGATTGTTTGTCTTCCTGGTGTTGATTTGTATGAGTTCTTTATATATTTTGGAGATCAAACCCTTGCCTGAGGTATCATTGGCAAATATGTTTTCCCACGTAGTTGATTCTCTTTTCATTTTGCTAATGTTTTCTTTAGCCATTCAAAAGAAGCTTTATAATTTGATGTAGTCCCATTTGTTTATTCTTTCCTTTATATCCCTTGTCCTAGGAGATATATCAGCAAAAATATTGCTGTGTGGGATGTCCAAAATTTGATAAAGGGGGCAGGAGCATAAAATGGAGTTAAAATAGCCTCTTCAATAAAGGATATTCAGAGATCTGGACAGGTATATGCAAAAAAAAAAAAAATTAAACCCACCAATTTACACTATACACTAAAATAAACTCAGGATGGATAAAAGACTTAAATATGTTGTGACACCATAAAAGTCCCAGAGGGAAACATAGGCAGCAAAATTTCAGATATCCCACACAGCAAAATGTACAGTTCTTTACATGTAGCTCTCCGATCCCCCTCATTTTAATAGTTGACCTTATGTCTCCCAGTTTCACTTTGTTCATTTCATTGAATCACACATTTGACAAAAATTTATTATTTTTGCCTGCATTACAGTGGTATCATTATGTTAGTTCTGGGCTAATATAATGGTCTATCTCCATTTTATCACATGACAAAAATTTTTAAAGAAATTAGAAAAGCAATAAAAAAGGAAATAAAAACACAACTAGGTTGCCTCTTGTGTGCCCATGTAATTCTTCTGATAGTGGATTGTTAGTTGAGAAGATTTGTGAGGCAGCTTCAGGCTCAGTGGGAAAGTTTATTGAGATAATTTATATCTGTCACACAATACAACTCTATCAGCCTTCTTTCAATTCTTGTAATGAACTAAACTCTGGAGACTTTTGGAGCCAGATTCTCTGCTGGTGCCTTAATATGTCAAGAACATTTTTACTTTCTTTGTTTTCTGGAAGATGTTTTATTTATATATATTCTTTCAGGTGTCATCAACGCAAATGTAAATCACACCTTCCTACTCGCCCTTTTCTCACCACTGCCATTCTATCTCAATCACCACATACATTTTTTTTACCACATTCTTTTAAGATTCTTTTAATAAATAATGACTGGCATTTATATTTGTGCTTAAATAAGATTGATCTAGCACAGTACTTGACACACTGCTTATACTTTATACATATTTGTAATGAATGAATGAGCATTGCCTGGATGGATTGATGTATGGATGGATCGATACATGGGCGGATGGGTAGATGGTGAATGTGTATGTGGATTGCTCAGACCTGTCATCTTTCACCATTCACTTGGTGTATGCAAAATTATCAAGTTGTGGGGCTTGGGGCATTAAAATAAAACAGGACATTCCTTAGCTTTCATTAAAAATATTTTAATTGGTATTCAATGGATACATTGAATAGACATACTATAGAGTCTCTACTGTAAGGCAAACATACAAAAGTGCTTTCTCCATGTATCAATTCTATTTCTCACAGTGGTCCCGCGGTATAAACTGTATGATCTTTATTTTAAGGATGGGGAATCTGAGGCTTAGCAAAGTCCATCAAACTTCTGAAGACCTATATCTATCATGTGGGAGACTGAATATTAAAGCTGGGACTATCTGACTCCAAAACCATGAAGATGGGGATTCCCCTCCCCTCAGCTCCCAGTCAAGGCTTGCCGTACCATGTGAGAGGGGGAGATTGCCAGGACTGTCCCTCAGCTCCAAGATGCAGAGCCTAAATTCACAGGGAATGCAACTCCCTTCCTCCATCCAGCCCTGTTGAAATCCAGCCACTCTTCCCTCAGCTCAGTCTTAAGGCCAAGGTTCTATGCAGGAAGACTCAAGCCAAGAAGACCAGAGGTTACTATTCTTCCCAGAGCCCAGCGGTGTCTCAGAACATTTACTCAGGAGGGAAGGCAATCAATAAGTGAAGAAACTACAAAGCTCTCACAATGTGAATTGACTTTATTTGAAACAAATATTGGAAAATTAAAGCCTGTGAGCAATCTTAAAGATTGTTCCTTTTAAATATCCTCAGTGTGATAATTTATGATGAATATATGTCACTAATTATTGTCCAAACCCATAGAATGTACAACACCAAGAGTGAGCTGTAAGATAAACTGTGACTTGATCATGATGTGTCGATGTAGGTTCATCCTTGCTAAAAATATATATCATTCTGGTGAGTTATGTTGATAACGAGGGAGGCTATGCATATGTGGAGACAAGAAGTGTTTGGGAAAGCTCTACCTTCCACTGAACTTTTTTGTAAACCTAAAATTGATGTAAAAATAAGTCTTAAAGTTAAAAAAATATACATAGCGACCTCTAAAAATATATACTTGTTTCCTTTACTCAGATTTCTTAATAGAAAAAATAAGTCTAACAATACTTATTGTTGTAATAATCAGCTTATTGTTGATTTTGTAATGAAATTAGACATAATATGTTTAATAATGATAGTAAAAGATGAGGAAGACAAAGTAGGGCAGTATAGGAGTGATGCTTCCATATTTCACCACAATTAAGAGAGTACATATCTGAAGTAGATTAGAAAATGACTAAAAAGTAAAAATATTGTTAAATGAAAATGCTACACTGGAGAATATTCTCATAATGTGAAATAAAGTAATAAAGGAAAACAGAGAAACAAAAAAAGGCCTGACACATAAAAAAAGTAAAATGGTAATAAAAAATTCAACTATATAAACTATATGTTATATAATTTAACTATATGCTATATAAATAATAGCATTAAATGGCAATGAGTTGAAGAATCTAATCCAAAGCCAGAGGTTAGCCCAGTTGATTTAAAAACAAAACAGAACAAATACAACTGTGTGCTGTCAAGGAGCACAATTTAATTCATAAATATGAATCAATTGAAGGTAAACAATGGAAAAAGTTAGCATGTAAGTTGCAGTCATAAGATAGGGGAAGGGCTATACTAACATAAGGCAAAATTGACTTTAAGATTTCAAAAAAAAGTTTACTGGGGGAGCAGGATAACAGGGGGGAAGGAAGGGGCAAGAAAAGCACATGCATAGAGGACTCATGGGCATGAGGGGAGATTGACTGTGGGAATGATGGGGATAGGATAGGAGAGAGCAGTGGGGAAAAAGGCAGACAACTCTAACTAAACAATAATAAATAGATAAATAAATAAATAAATATTCCTGGCTGGGGTGGCTCGGTGGGTTGAGCGCCAGACAGCAAAGCAATGGGTCACTGGTTTGATTTCCAGTCAGAGCACATGCCTGGGTTGCAGACCCAGTCCCCAGTAGGTGGTACACGAGAGACAACCACGCATTAATATTTCTCTCCCCCTCTTTCTCCCTCCCTTCCCCTCTCTCTAAATAAATAAAATCTTTAAAACTAAATTAATTTAAAAAAAGATTTTATGGTAATGAAAAATAGAAAATTAAAACCCACAGAAATCATTTCACATTCATCAGATTCATAAAATTAATTACCATAATAACACTCAATGTTGAAAAGCATATTGGGAAATAGCTATTATTATTAATTATCTTTCATATTGCTGGTGGGAGTGTAAATTGTTGAGGTCACCCTGGATAGCAACTTAGGCAATACTTCATATATTTGAAGCTGTGTATGTTTTATGGCACAGCATCTACATTGCATACCTACTCTAGATAAACTCATGCATCCATATGTAAGGAGACAAGTACACAATTGTTTAATGGAGCAATGTTTGTATAGAAAAAAGTGGAAGCAATCTGTCCCTCAGTAGGAGAATGGCTGAGTAAACTGTGGATTCAAAAACAAAAAGCTACCAGAGATAAAAAGCTGTATTTTGTAATGAAAAATGGGCCAATCTATCTGCAGGTTATAACAACCATAACCATTTATGCAATAGACAATGGAGTCTCAAAATACATACACCAAAGGCAAAGAGATTTAAGAAGAGAAATAGACAACTTGACAATAAAGATCAGCAATTTAAATACCCCACTATCAATAATGGATAGCATATCTGGATAAAAGACCAATGAGGAAAGAGAGGACTTTTATGACATTGTACACAAACTAGACTTATCAGACATTCTCCAGAGTAGGTTATATGGTAGGTTAGAAACTTCTTAGGTTCTCCTAGAATGGATGGTACTTCTGTCCTCAGTTTAGGAAGGGATCTCAGAAATGGCTCTCCATTAGACAGGCATCTCAGGCCACTTTCTTATCTTCATTTGCCTGTTGAAGCCTTAGCTCCTATAGTTTGTATCATTTTCTGATACTTTGGTGAGCCTTATAATACCAGTTCATGATTCTGACTTTGAATTCTTCCTTCCACCAGTGTACAGCATTTCCTCTCCTTGCATATTTTTAATGTCTTTATTCACATATCCATGTAATTCACCCATTTAAAGTATATAATACATGGCTTTGAAATCCAATGAACATACTTCTACACCTATTATCACAATCAGTTCCAGAATATTTTTATTGCTACACAAAGAAACTCTTTATCTCTTTCTCGTTGCCTCGAACCCATTTTTTCATTTTGTTTTTGCTTTTTTAATGGATAAATTTTTATTACACATCTGAATGTTAGCAGAGCATCATAAAAATGTTTAAATAACAGTGATCTGATTACAAAAGGAATATATACTCATGATAGACAATTTGCAACATAGAGAGAAATACAAGGAAAAAATAAAAACCATCTCAATTAATAATTTTACTCTTTCTGTGTTCATATACCCTTATAAAATTCATATTAGATAGTGTATACATTGTGGGTTTTTTTTTTTTTTACAATAGCCAAGTGCTGGAAACAGCCTAAGTGCCCATTAGTAGATGAATGGTTTAAAAAACTGTGGTGCATTTACACAATGGAATACTACACAGCAGAAAGAAAGAATGAGTCCCTACCTTTTGTGACAGCATGGTTAGAACTGGAGACTATTAGGCTAAGTGAAATAAGCCAGGTGATAAAAGACAAATACCATATGATCTCCCTTATAACTGGGATCTAATAAACAAATAAACTAATAAGCAAAATAGAACCAGAGACATGGGAACATGGAACAACATTTATGAATGACCCATGACATGGACAGTGGTGTGGGGATTGACCATGGGAGCAGGGGGGAGGACAAAGGGGGAAATTTTGGGACAATAGTAATAAACCAGATAAAAATATTCAATCCTCTTATCTCCTCCAGCCATAGGAAACTATTGGATATTAATCTACATATGTCTCTATAGATTTGCCTATTCTAGGCATTTTATATAATGATAGCACACAACATTGGTCCTTTGTGACTGGTTTCATTCACATAAGATAATATTTTCAACACTAATATGTAGTTTAGCATGCATCTGTACTTCATTTATTTTTATCACTTAATAATATTCCATTATATGGGAACACTGCATTTTTAATCCTTTCATTAGTTAACAGACATTTGGGCTGTGTCAACTTTTTGTTTATTATGAATAATGCTGATATAAAACTTCATGTTCAAGTGTTTGAATGGACATATTCTTTGATTTCTTTTGGGTATATACCTCGGAGTGGAATTGCTGGGTTCAATGGTATCTTTCGGGTTAACATGTTATGGTACTGCTAGACTTTTTTCCAAAGTGACTGTACCATTCTACATTCTCCCTAGTAGTACGTGATGGTTCCAATTTCTCCACATTCTCAACAACACTTGTTATTGTCTATCTTTTTTATTATAGCCATCCTGGTGGGTATAAAGTAATATCTCACCTGTGATTTGATTTCTGTTTCACAGATAGCTAATGCTGTTGAGCAATGTTTTATGTGCTATTGGCCTTGTATATCTTCTTTGGGAAAATGTCTATTCAGAATTCAACAACTTGGCCTGGCTGGTGTGGCTCAGTGAATTGAGAATGGGCTGCGAACCAAAGAGTTGCTGGTTTGATTCCCAGTCAGGGCACATACCTGGGTTGCAGACCAAGTCCTTAGTGGGGGCCACCTGAGAGGTAACCACACATTGATGTTTCTCTCTCTCTCTTTTTCCCTCCCTTCCCTTCTCTCTAAATAAATAAAGAAATACATAAATAAATAAATAAATAAATAAAGTATTTAAAAAAAAGAAATCAACAACTTAATGGAATGTCTCTCAACAACACTTTTTAAAAACATTTTTTAACTGTGAAATTTTTTAATTAAAAAAGAAAATGGTTTGTCAGGTCAGCCCAGCCTATACAATGAGAATAGCTCTTTCTTAGATGGAATTCTTTTCCTTCATCATTTCCAAATCCCCACCCCCACACATAATTTCAACGAGCTCTAACAGGCAATCATTTCAATCACTAAATAGGAACAATGCCTTATTTACAATGACTTGCTATTACTTTTCCTCTACAAACAAGCATAACTTTTTATAAAATATTAACATGAGGCTTTGAATATTTTCCATGTTCTACTGCTTGACGGGAACCTATAAGAAGCAGATGGAGAAATAGCAGTGATTAAAAAAAAAAACAAAAAGCAATATTCATTAAAAATGGAAATTCCAGAATATTCAAATTCTTAATAAACTTAAGAAATATTGGATTCACTTTATTATGTTTTTGCTAAAATTAAATGGTGTATGTTTAACATGGTGCTTTATACATAGGGAACCCTCAGTAGATGCTAGGCATTTCTGTCATCTCCATTTAACCAATGAGGAAATAGAGGGTCAATTACATTGTCTTGCCTGTGTCCCCACAGATATAAATTAGCAGAAGCAAGATTTGAATTTGCTTCTGTTCAACCCTAAAGCTCATATTCTTTCTCCTGCAGCATGTAATCATTTATATTAGCTGATTTATCTTCTTCATGTATGGAGTTTCCCTTTTTTGCTCTCATTTATCTGATGCCTTCAATGACTATCTTCCAGTATAAAATGTTTTAATTGTGCATCACCAATAACAAAAAAAAGCAAACCTTTATATGAAATCAGGTTCACTTTTAGTTGGCTCTTTGTAAAAATTATACCTGAAACCACTAGGAGGGTCTCAGTGTGAGAATAAAATCATAGAAGGAAGATGTTAATGTAATCTGCATTGACAGCAAGCATAATTACTAGGATCCATTGTAAAACTATGTGTTAAATTTGCATATGAATTCTTTCCTTGAACAAAATAATGTAAACCAACAATTATGTAGAGATTTTGCATTTGCTATTATTAGAATTTATAAACATGCTATCATTTCACCCTTACAAAAACTTGCTATGGTAGATTAGAGAAGTGCTATTATAGATAGTAAAGAAATTAAGGCTGGGCATGAACAGGGTTAGGCCAGTGTTGCAGAGGAATTTGAACCCCTGCTTCCTGACTGGGGCGGAGCACCCTCAGGGTATCAATGACTGTTACCAACTCCAAGTTTCTTTAGGCAAGAAATATGAAGCGCTTTGTAGCTTAGTCATATTGAGTTTTAATACTAGCATGCTTTCCCCCACCTTAACTGACATTTCCTTCAAAAACAAATAAAGAATCAGTGGCATTTGAAATAAAGAGCAGTCATTGTTCTTTATGCTGGACACAATGCTTATTTAATGTTGACATAATGTAGACAGACAAGTGCAGGGTGAACCATTGTTATTGCAAGAGGTCCAGAGCATTTTGTGCATGTCCAATGAGGCTTGAACTCTATGGGCTCCGTGTGGCCACCAATGAGAATAAACCATGAGATAAACAGATGAATTGGGGAGACTGTGTCCATGTGTTTTATCCATCTTTAATTAGAAATATTTTCATATCATCAGCCAGACTTTACCTGATGACTGTTACTTGCATCCCTCCCACTGATAACCTTTCTGTACCTATGAAGAACTGAGGTAAAAAAAATAAATAAGAAAATAAACTGCTGTGTGATATGTGCTCAATCTTGACGATCCAGTGGCATGGAAAGAAAATAGGATTTGCTTCTCAGCACAGCAAAGACTCTGCTTATCAGAAAGAAGTTCCAGACAGCTGCCTGGAGATGCTTCATAAACTCTGACCATCTCCAAAGGGAAAAAAATCACTTTATCAAATGACAACTAGATGGGCTACGCACTCTTCCATGGTGTGATTTTTGTGCCCTGGCTCTTGTTTATGAAACAAAATCTCTGGCTTGTTGCCCTCTGCTCTGCAAATTCGGGTTCTGTTTATACCACTGCGAGACATAGAGATGATAACAATAGCAGAAAATCATTACATGCAATCAGCGACTGGGCCAGAATATGGATGATAGCGTAAACGATATCCTATTCCCGTACTTTACAATGTGGAGAACAACGTGAGGGTTAACGGTTTAGGCTCTGGGCCTGGATTCTTTCTTTTCTGCTACTAGCTCTGTGTCTTTGGACAATGTAACCTCTCAGTTTTTTCAGTCCTCTGATCTCTAATGTTAATGATTAGGATGCACAACAAGTCAGGATTTTTGAGGATTAAATAAGGTAACATACGTCACATGTTTAGAATAGGTTTTGATGTTAAAAAGGCTATTAGTACATTCTAGCTTTATAATTATAAATACCACTATCATAAATTTATAATTATGTGGCTACTCAACTGTATATGGATATATAACTCCCTTTTCATACATTGTTATATTATCTTTGCATGATCTGCACACCCTCATTTAATGCTGCACTCAGTCTCTGCCTCATACATCTTTGTATTTTTAAGTGTATGATGTAAGGCCTCTTATGGATGAGAAACTCCATACTTATTTGTGGACAATAAATTGGTTCTTCACTAAATTCCTTACTGCAGTGATTTGAAGTGAGAACAAGGAGAAATCCACCAGAATTATATGGGGAGCTTTTTTCAAACTTGGCACACAACCCTAAAAAACCCTACTTTTTCCTGCCATAGTAAGTTAATGGTGCTCATGGGTGTATGTTGTGATCAAGTATATTGGGGTGTGATACAGTTTGAGAAAAACTGCTCTTGTTAAAAAAGTTATTTGGAGCTTCCGGTGCATCATTATTTCAGATCAGTTATAGCCACGTTGCACAGACTGTCTCCTGTGACCGATGCTCCTCCAGCTTTTTGCCATAAATAGAGAAATTGAGAGACAGAGTTTAGAAACTTGAAGATAAATTTGACATTGTCTTGACAGGCTTGTATTTTTTTCTTTGCATTTTGTTTTACTATTCGTTCTTTAAAAAATATATTTCTTAGTTCAATACATACAAAATGAATTGGATATTAATGATAAGCAAAATACCCATTGATCCTTAGCCACAGATAGTTTGAGGAGAAGTGAAAAATAGCATTGACTTGGTATTTGGGATTCTTCTCTTATTAATGTTAGTGTGATTGTTTAACACATAAGATATACCAAATGTATCCATTCTCAGAACATGAAGGATAGATTTGGAGCATGTTTATGGAATTATCTATAATTTCTTATGAAGAGACTTGACTATTAATATGTGCTTAGTTGTGGCCAGTTTTATTTGTTCTGGAAGGGGATTGGACCAGGAGAAGTGTGAAATGAAAACTGCCCACATTACCCTGACCAGGAGCCTTATCGCCCTCGGCTCCTGATTTTCATTTCATAGGATTACTTTGAAAGGAGGAGCAAATCTGTACTGTATCAGAATGTTTGAAGTCTTTGACATCTACCTGCCAACTTTCCATCTGAAACACTATGTGCAGTAGGAATAAAGATAGCTTGTTTCCCAAGAGAGTTCAGAAATCAGGGGAGAGAAAGATGTTCACCCCAGTGGTGTAAAGTTCATTTTTTAATAATAAAATGCAATGGTAAAATAGTTGTATAATGATATACAGCTATTCAAGCACCCCATTTCATGCTTCTAAAATATGGACCAACTGCCCCTTTCTGAAAGCCAGATTAAACAGGTCATTGCTGGTCTAAAATTGTGAAAGCCTTTTAATATAACATACGTAAGCAAATACACTATATCTAGGGAAAGTATTAGGCAAAAAAATGTTAAATGAGTCCTAAGTTCGTCTTGTGTCTGTTCCACATGTAAATGGTACAAAAAGATGTGGGGAAAGACGCAAAACACAAGGTAAAATGTTGCTATTAAAAGAATAGTGAAAAACCAAAAGCACAAATAAGAACACAAATCAATAAACATCTCCCAGTCTCTTTTCCTTCTTCAAGAGGTGGCAGAATGCTTAATTAACAAGGCGCCTTCCTGGTGCATGCGTCAACAGAGAGTGCTTCCATCCCCCCTCCCTGGAAACATCATCACCGTGTCTTTACAAATGCTGCCTGCAGAACATGAAAAGTCTGTTGGACTATCTGCCAGCAAGGTAATTTAGTTTAGTCTTTCCGTTTTGATAAAAGAGCATGAGGCATAATGGCAATAATCTCTTCTCCCATTTAAAGTGAAAGAAAGAGAAAAAAAAAACTCACCTCACTCTAAAACACTCTAAACATATCAGAACTATATATAAACTATGCAGTATGTCCTAGTACTAGTTGTGATTGGAAACAAGAAAAAGAGAGGGAAAAACAACCAAAAAGGAAGGTGTGTTGTAAACCGAGTTATAATGCAAACTGCATGCTAATTAGAAACCACAGACCTGTTTCAAAAAAAAAAAAAGCTCTTTAAATCACCTTATTATCCACCAGGGGCTGATTTAAATGGGTCACTTTACATGAACCCCACATTATTGCTTGTCAAGAAGAAGACAAACATCCACCTCTAAGGGTTTCTGATTTCTGCTGAACTTAGCATGCCATCGAGAGTTAATGAACAAAAATATGACAATAAAAGATAAAACCCATGTTCTGCGTTGCATGGCAACGGTGAGCTGAGAGAACACACCCTCACTCTGGTCAGTCACCAGATCCCCCAAAGGCCAAAGAGAAGCACAGAATTGTTTGGCACGTAGATTGCAACGTCGTGGAGACCGCTGCTAGAACGTGTCCTACCCAAGGAATCACGCCACCCAGTTAGCAGAAGCTTGCCTTTTCCTCAGGAAGCCACCACACTTACAGATACAATGACAACTTGGAGGGCTGATTCACAAGTCCATTTTGAAAATATTCATAGGAATGGTACCAAAGAAATAAGTATGTAGATAAAAGTCATGCGTTCTTCTTTGTTGACTCTTCTGGTTATGTCAATTGAGAAGGTTTGGTGTTTTCGTTATTGATTGCTGTGTAATAAATTACCCAGCATTTAGCAGATGAGAACAACACAAACATCGTTTCATGCAGCTTCTTAGGCTCAGGAATCTGGGATGAGCTTAGCTGAGTACTTCTGGCGCAGCATCCCTCAGGAGCCTCTCTGAAGGATCTGGAAGAGCCATTTCCGAGCTCACTCACCTGGCCATTGTTGTGAGGTTTCATTTCCTTACCATGTGGGGCTCCCCATAGGGCTGTTCATAACAAAGAAACCTAGCATAATCATATGATTGCTTCACGTTAGTGAAGAATTCCTGAAAAACATTTAAAAATGCAATTTGAGTTACAATTGCACTAAAATTAAAAGAACATAAACACCTTTCTTTCTGTTTGCCTTCAGGAACTCACTGGGGGTGGGGAGTCAGTTTCAAATATGAAAAAAAAAAATAGATACATTACTTGATGGAGGAATGTTATAGACTGATGTTATGTAAACAGGGCAGAAGGTAAGAGTAATGTGTAATTTTAACCCATTCCAGGTTTCTGCAGCATGCTAGGTATTAGAATGTTATATCCTTCCGTCTTCTTCAAACACGTTAAATTTAAGCTTCCTAAATTCTCAACTGCATACAGTGTGGTCTTTAGTATAAAATAGAACAAAGAGTTAAGCGCTCAGCCTCACATCCACTTGTAGTCAGAACACACACACAGCTACCTTCTCACTGTGGATGCTTCCGGCAGTGGGCCTGGTGCCACTGACAGTTTTCTGCCGCTTTTGTTCAGCAGTGCAGCTTCCTGTTCTAAATACCCTGCAAACCTTTGAGCTTACCATGGCATGTTACAGGACCAACAACAACAGATGCCTCCGTATGCCTGTTTTGTCAAGACTATCAGGATATCCAAGAGGCTATTTACAAACTATGAAAATTTCCCTTTTATTTCCACAGGGATGCCAATTCTGTTTTAAATGCGAAGTGTGTTTTATAACCAGAAAGAGAGGAAATGGGAGGATTAATATCTTAGTTTATATTATTTTGATTTAAAAATTCTGTTGATTTCACTCTACTGATTGTTTTCCTTCCCTTTCCTTTCCAGCCTATTTTGCTGAGTTACTATTTTATGCCCCTTGGTTAAAATGTTGAGAATTTTCCATTTATTATTTCATTTTAAGTACGAAGAGTACGAGTACCTTTCTCTCACTACAGAAGTTGTTTAAAAGGTATTCATAAGGGTTGCAATTGTTTAAGGATTTATTTATTTTTTCCATTTAGAAGCTGAACAAAGTAGCATAGCTAACTTGAATTACAGTGGCCCTCTCTAGATTTTGAGTGGAATTACACTGATGTTCTCTCTTATCATCAGCATTAGCTCTCGGTATAAGAAGTAATGAATTTCTTTATCTCGCCAGTGGAGAAACTGACTGGTCTCTGCCTTCCTCCACACGTGTCACTAGTACTGCCAGAGTCAGGTCAAGACTCTAGTCAAGTCCTCTTTCTACTACATCTGCCTGCTGCCAGAATATTGTATACTCCACATTTGTTTGCACTGGCACCATACATTTTATTTTCTTTGCTTACTATTTTTTTCATGTATTTCACAGCTTCTTTCCTTCTCATACTCCTCCTTTTGGAGTATTTTTAAAAGTTTAGTAAGGGTATTTTATGGGAAATACTCTGCTATTATTTGATATTTTCATTATTTCATTCTTATTCTTGAAAAGTTTACATAAATTAAATATATGGAATACATTGATAGTTACATACAATAGTTGAATACAATAATAACTGATAGTTATTATTTCTCAATAATTTACATATATATTATTTTACTCATTTTTGTTGCTAATGATAGGAAGCCAAATACCTTTGCTGTTCTTGTTTTTGTTTGTTCATTTGTTCTGAGAAAAACTGTTTTCTCTCTGGTTTCTTTGGAGAACTTTTGGTGTGTTGGGGTCCTGGGGAATTCTCTGCAGCATGTCTAAGTGTGATTTTCATTACTTCTGCTGCTTGGGCTTCATTGACAACCTAGAACTTACAGTTGCATATTTTCCAGTTCTAAAACTTTCTCAACTATTACTTTGAAAAAATGTTGCCTCCCTTCATTAATTAAAACTCTGTCATATCCATCTAGGACTTAGATACATATGATTACCATCTTTTCTTTTTTTATATTAAATTGTGGATCATTTTTTCAGATCTATCTTCCAATTTGCTGTGCCCTTTGGGTGAGGTGTCTGTGCTATCTACCCGACCCAGTTCTTTGCTAGTGTTAAATTTCAACAAATTTGATTTTATTCTTTGAAAATAGTCTTCTTCTGTTTTAACTGTCTTTCCTTATATATTTATCTTGATCTCTTTTTAATTTCTTTAAAGATACTAAACTGTTTTAGTCTTAGTATGTTTCATATAAATGCAATATTCGAATTTGTGGTGGTTTTGCTGTTTATTCTACCTCCTGAAGCATTCTATCGTAATGATTCACTTATGTGTAGATCCTGTGATTTTTTTTTTTTGTCATTTTATGCTTGGTGGGAGCTATGTGGGACTCCTTTGAAGTCTTGTTTGATAACATACTCCTCCAAAAAGGATTTGCATACACTCTGGCAGACAATTAGCTGTATTATCAGCCTGACATCAATTTAAACCAACATATTTGCCACGAGTACTGACTGTGGCCCTTAGTAGCTGTGTCATTTTGGGTGAAGTATGTAATTTATTTGTATTTTAATTCTCTCGTTTGAGTGATTGATGTAATAATAGTGCTTAGATAATAAGTTGTGAAGTCCTGTAGTTCCATGTCATATATCTCTGTATTATCCAACTCAAAAGAAATAATTAATAACACTAAAAATTATCGCAATGCATAATCACTTTAAAAATTAGAATATAAAATTTATTTTTTGATATTTAAATTTAACTGAAAATCAAGTAAAACAATGAAGTTAAAAACAGTAGCTCCAAAGACAGCTAAAATTTGTTTCTTCCCCCAGCTCTTGTTCACCTTTTCCTTCTCTCTGTAGCATGTGTTGGAGGAGAAAAACAATCAAGTACTTTTTTCTTTCCCCGTTGCCACTGGGGAACGTAAAGTGTACATGTGCA
Source organism: Anoura caudifer (assembly GCA_004027475.1). NCBI lineage: Eukaryota > Metazoa > Chordata > Mammalia > Chiroptera > Phyllostomidae > Anoura > Anoura caudifer. Next base: position 17,780 of record PVKU01012160.1, on the reverse strand, counting down.
CACCATATACATAACTGGTTGCAAAGATGTGGTGGGATATTTGTTATCTTCTGCTTTAGGTTTCATCTGTTGAGAATAATCCTTCAGAGATTATTTGTTTCCTTGTTAGTGTCTGCTCTTTCCAGATTCACAGAAAACAGAAATGCCTTAGATAATCCTCTGATCAATAGAATCAAAGCTCTTTTTCTTTATCTACCAGTTAGAGAGTTGCTAACTTTCCTCATGGAAAAAGTGAAATACTTCTTTATCTTATGAAACTATAAGAGTCTTAAAGTTTTAAAGGTAATTTTACTTGGCAAATAAGATAAATAAAACAAAGGAAAATGATGTTTTCATAAAGGGTGGATGGAATAAAAAAAAATCTCCCTGCAACCCATTCCCAGTGTTTGATATCTATCAGTGATTGTTCAGACAAGTGGTCCACCCACGATGCATCATGTGGCACTCCTGGATGAAAAAACTACCAATCAAAATCTAACCTTTGCCCTTGACCTCTTTTTATTCCATCTGGTCTGTTTGTCAGTGTACAAAATTTATCGTATTCACTTTCTTCCCACATATGCCACAACCCAAATCTCAATTTTGGATTCAGCCATAATGTGTAGGCTCTGTCTTTGTTTAGTGGAAAGTGCTTTGGAAAAGAAGGACTAGTCTTTGAACACCAGTGAACTGACTTTTTAAAAATTGGAAATTTAGGTCTTTGTTTATATATCTCCCCTTTCCTTCTCTTAGGAGGAGACAATGGTTGTATCTCACAGTAGGCATATGACTATTCTATGAGAATCATCAAATTTAGTGATGATTCTTCAAATTAAACTTTTGAGGGAATAAAAGAATACAACCATTTAAAAACGCATGAGTATTGTGTACCAACACTCTGAGAAGTAATAGAAAATCATAAACAACTAAGTGAGGGTGTTGGTGCTATGTCTTTCAATAACATTGAGGAATCTGTTCCATAGAGAATTTATGTAATCAATAATAATAACAAGTAGTATTTATTGAGTATTCAGCACTGGTTGATTGTGTCCAGGTGAGAAATAACATTCATGGGTTTCTACAGGCAAAGAACCATCATTCCATCTCCAAGGAAACAAGGGGAGCACTAGGGGATACTGACCCAGGTAGAAAGGCAGGCTCTGGAGAAAAGAAAGTGGTTTCAATCCTATTTTTAGCAGCATTCGTACCAAATAATCTAATAAAAATTTTTTGGAAGAGGTTGGAAATGAAAATGGAGCCAAAGGATTTCTTTAGAATATATATGTAGTTGTTATTAAAATATATAGTAAAATATCAAAGGTGTAGATGAAACTAAAATACTTGGTTTGAGAGAAACAATTTCTTTTTTAATTTAGTCTATACATCTGGTAGGGGCTCAGTAATATTTGATTTGAATTTATAGTCTATAAGGAAATAAACCAACTAGGAGAATCACAATATATGGCAGTAGAAGTGTTCTGCATTCTCTTAAATAAAGTTAGTAAATAATAGTGTGCTAATATCTTAATATTCTTTATTCAAAAATGATTTCTGAGATTTAATTTTTTTATATTTAAAAGTAAGCACTCAACTCTTGGTATTTAAGAAAAATATATTTAAAATAACATGTGATATATAGACTTTATGATTACTATTGATTTTACAATAAAATATGGAAAGAATATAGATATATATTTGCATGCTCAAAAAGGTTTATCTCTGGATTATGTGTAATTTTATTATTCTACTTTTCTGTATTTCCAAAATATCTACAATTAGCATACATTCTGGGTATAATGAACACCAACATTTATTTTATTTCAAAAAGTAGCAGCAAGGAAGACAGCTGTTGGGTAGAGAAAATAGAAAATAAAGTTAATAACTGAGCAGACATAGTTTCTTACGTATTTGTTTGTCTTCTTCAGCTTTACAAGAGATAAAGGAGTCTGAGTTAAGGACCTGAATTTGTTATTCCGTTAGTAAGTTGAAACTTGCGACGTAGTTCAGCAGCTTGTGGAGAAAACAGGACTGTTCTGCACTGTTGGCGGGAAGCCACTTCTTGTATTCCTAGAGTATTTAGCTCGTATGTTAGGATGGCAGGAATAGAAAAACTTGTACGATGTGCTACCTTATCCAGATAAACTAAAGCTGTTTATTAATATAAACATCCAAGAAACTGCCCCTCTGTGAAAGAAATGCATGTGTGCCGTGGTCCCTTTCTATTTTATCATCTGAGTAGGGAGGCCAAGCCTAACATATTTGAAACAATTCTAGATGTGAGTAATAAGGCACTTTACCATAGACTGCTGAAAGATTAGAGATTCAAATAAGCAAAATAGTCCTTTGTCTTGAGACAACCATGGAAGGTGTTGTAGAGAGTCTTAAAATGAGATTTAAAGCAAAGCTTTGAGTTAATGGAAGGAAAGAAGATTATTTCCTAAAACTACGTTGGAAGAGTTCATAATGTAGCAAGAGAGATTTGGGAGTTTGCTTCAGCCTTGATTGTGGGTGTGAGGGAACTCATTCAAGTCAAAACATATTGGGCATATGAAAGTTAAAACTGCTCTAAAAAAGGTCTTTAAAAAATCAGGTTATGTAGTGATAATAGTTCCCAGTTGTTCCTAGGCCTGAGTGATTCCCTGCGTAGTCTCTTTCAGTCTGGATCCGTGCGCTGACAGGGTGTTGTGAGAGGCCCAGGAAGAACATTCCTGCAGAAGCGTTTGCTGCTATTAAACAGACAGAGCAGTTCCTATTTTTCCCCAAGAGACACACAGCAGTTTTAGCACCTTATGTATTTGCCACAGAAGCTGCAGTTGGGGATATCTCTTATTTTTCTTCAAAGTCTGTTCAGGTACACAGCGAGTTGTTTGGAATTAGTGTCATAAAGCATTATGGAGTCACACAATTCCATCTTTACAGATTAGTGACAGCGTGTGCTTAATTGGGACAAGCATTTGGAAGATGATCTTCATAAAGCCAAATTTCTACACCTGTTGTGAGGAAATGTGCAGTGTCCAACTTTATTTTTTTCTTGTGTTGATAATTATGAGGACTCATGCACTTTTACAATGACCATTTGTGTTTTCTTCCACTCTGATTTAAAGATGGTTTTTGCGGAGGCAGGGAATGGTGATAGGAGTTAAGGAGTGAATTGTTGGGACTGACTTGAGTGCTGGGTTGAAAAAGATTCTGTGACTGGATCCAGACTCAACAGGATTAGACAGTCTATCAGTGACTAGTGATGTCTGCTTTGGGTGTGGTAGAGATATCTGTGTATGTGTGCCTAGTCTTGGCCACGCTTGTTAGAACCAATTTCTTCTTAAGTCAGATGCAGAACAATCAGAATTGTCTACAGAAATGTTTTTCTTCTGTTTGAATTTAAATCTCTTGGTTTGAAGAAAGATTATATTGTATATTCCATATAAATTTAGAATCGCATTTTTAACGGTTCTAATTCATCGAAATCAACCATTTTAAGTGTTGAATATGATATAGGAATACAAATTGATTATGTAAGCGAACATAGAGCTTCACTGGTAAGATTTATTTCTATCTAAATAATGCATTATTTTAGCTCAACTAGCATTCAAACTTTATTAGTAACATATAACTCAAAATATATAATTTGCAAAAGTTTTTTCCAAAGTCTTTGTTTTAATTTCAAGTGACTTCAAACCCAGGAAAGTAAAAAGAGAGGTTGAAAGCAAAGCCACCAGACAGTATTGTCATGGACAGCTTTCATGCTCTTCTAGAGGTGACAGGCTTGTTGTATTCAAGATTCGCTTTAAAGACACCTTAAGAGGTCAACTGCATGGAATATGATCAGTGAATTCGGGAAGACTAATTGGCGCTGGCAATCGTTGTCTCGGTGGAGGTGAAGGAAGTGAAAATGAAAACTTTAGGCATTTACCCACCCCTTTTAGCCATGTCCCTTGTTGATAGAGTGGGAAAGTAACCCGACCAAAGAACTAGCTTGCTGTTGTTCACACTGCCACGTTCCTCATTTGAGAATCAAATTTATTTTGGTTCCTTGTGTGCTCTGTGCTATCTGCCTGTATTACCATAAGTTATTTCCACTAGAAATACGGAAATGTGCAACAAAAAGCACTGGGTGTTTTCATGCAAGAGAAAGGAATCTTTCCCAAAGGAAATAATGTCCTCATTACACTCTGGTGTGCAGCCTTGTATATTCAGAATCTCTGTTGACACCTCGTGTGGGGGACATTATATTATTGTCATACAGTTGCTACAAATGTTTAAACACATTGCTAATCTAATACTAAAACAAGAGGCTTCTAGGCCTCTCATCGCAAAGCATTTAACCAACATCTATCAGTGCTGAGCATTTTTCTTTGTTCCATTGAACTTGAATCCAACATCAATGCTTTGCTTTCCTAAGATTTTCTGTGCACTGTTTCACAAACACACTGACCTAATCTCATCTCCAAACACATGTGCAAATAAATATTTTGTATTAAATTCATAATAGCTAGTTACTGAGTTAGGAGCTTTCCTATACACTAATTTCCTGCAGACAGTGTTGTCCTAATTTAACTGGTGATAAGAGTTTGGATAAAAGGAACAAAATTTCTATCACTCAGTGAGAACTTGCTACGGGGCATGTCCTGTGAGAAGTACTTTACACACATCATCTCCTTCAAATCTCACAGTAGGCTTATAGGAGAGATCCTCACATAATTGCAACATACAATGAAATAACCTAGTGGTTATTAATTTCCTATGCAACTTGTAATTGGTTGAGCAGAGGGGTAAACAGGTTGGTCTCACTCCAAGCCTAACTCCTCTTTCTCTTCCGCATATCCACCTCTCTCCTATCCTTTAAGACTCAAACTGAGTCTCACATCCATCAACAGTGCCTCCTTAACTGACATTCTGAGGTGGTGCTAGTCCTGTGACTTACAAAGAACTTACAGCTGGTGCTATGAGTATTGTTGTACCATTCTGGTTGCTCTGGTTTGTTACCGTTACTCCCTTCTTATGCCATTGATGTCACAAAGGTGCCAACTTGGTGCACCAGGTGCTTTCACCACGCCTGGATCAATGTTGAGTAGCTACATGGAGGTGGGGAGATGGGCTTATTTCAGTGCAGAGGAAGTTCTGAGATTTTCTTGCTGAGTAGTTCTATTTTGGCATGTTCCAAAAAAAGAGCCTTTCACACTGCTTTGCCCTTTCCATCAAAGAATTAAAATAGGTAGCCACTTAGCCTGATTGTCAACATATTCTCTACTCCATTGCCTTTTAACATCATTTTAATAAACACGAGCTGAGGTGGAAAATAATAGCTACCTCATCAAGTTAGTATTGCAATTGTAAAAAAAGCCCCTCCTAACAGCACACCAGCTGTGCACTTTCCCACTTTAGACATCATCTTTTCTGTCCCAGAAAATATACACAATGTGCACTGTGGGTTGTCTTAGTTACCTATTTTTTTAAGTGAGCAGAGAGGACAGGGAGAGCCAAACTTATGTAATATTATTTCACTAGATGTATATTATGAGAGTGGATACTGGCTAGTAAAGGAAGATGAAATGCTCATCATGATCATGAGACTTTTATGTAATTTCAGATGGCATTCAGAAGATTATTTGACTTAGCTTCAGTCATTATTCAAATATGAAGGTTTTTTTAATAGAAAAATATAAGTAAATTTTTCTTCTCCTGCCCTAGGAATTATGGACTGGGAATAATCCCAGTAGGTTTATACACTTTACTGCTATTTATTGCTGCCACTCATTCATTTATTCAATCTTTCATTCATACAGTATTTAGGTTTCATTAATATATAGATATTATCACAAAACAATGTACATTGGATCTCAAACCTCTACCGTTTGAGATCAACCTGAATAGTAACACAGTTCATGAGTGCATATCCCAGGCCTTGTGGGTTTTTTTTTTTTTTTTTTTTTTTTTTTTTTTTTTTTTTTTTTTTTTTTTTTTTTTTTTTTTTTTTTTTTTTTTTTTTTTTTTTTTTTTTTTTTTGCAGAAAGGAAATTCCACTGTCTTTGCACACCATTTCACTAGTTATGTGACAAGAGGAAGATTCAGGCATCATGCCTTGTTATCCAGATTTCATGTGACCAGTCTGATGGCTCTTTCCCCCACTTCAATGATGTACTTGCTACACAAAATTTAAAAACTCTTTTTGTTAGATGTTCAGTGTATGGCAGGCTCTGTGTTATGTGCTTTGCATGTATTACCTGGTATAATCCTCAAGAGAGCTTAACGTGGTAGTGTTTGATTTTATATGTTAAAAAAAGAAACCTAAAAGTGGTTGATATCACTTATCCTTCCTCAGGTGGCCACATGGATGAACAAGGCGTAGAGTCTGTTTCTGACTCCATGTCTGATGGACACCAAAGCTTATGACCCATCTACAGCCTAGAGAGGTACACCTGACTCACTACGGTAGCTAAATGGCCTTTCCTGCTTGGCTTCAAGGAAGGTCTAGTTTCTTGCTCTTCTGCCATAGTATTTACTGAGCAAGAGCCATAAAAACTCCCTCTGCAGTTCTGCTAGAAGGGGAAAAGATCAATACTCCTCTTGCTTTCTAAATTTTAAGTCACGTTGAGGTCTCTGTGCTCAGTCATGCTCTTCTTTATTCCCACTTCAATTCAGGTCTAGAAAATAGGACTATTATTTCTGAAAATCATTAATGCTGCTTTGCTTTCTCCCTTCTTCCTACACCTTTAGCACTTAATCATAACTACTATGGAAACCAAAGCAAATATTGTCTCATTTATTTTAAAACTCATAAGTAGAAGTGCATTAAAAGTTCAGTTATCTATTCTTGGTATTGACGTTGGAGAGATTGGTTTTTGTATTCAACTAAAAGTGCTTATTTGAGAAGTCAAGAGGTCAATTTTATAATCTAGACCTGGAATAAGTGGATGTTGTTGGTGACTTAATATGCCACATTCAGAATTGTTCTGCTTATTAAGGGCACAGCTATTATTCCAGGGGCATCATTGTTAGAACTGACTTTTCACAGACAGAAGGTTCTTCACACCCAGTTGGCCTGGCGAAGAGTTCTGTTCCATATCACAGTGCACTGAAGCCTCAAAGCATTCACCTGCTAAGAGGTGTGTCTCATTCTGGTCTCTTTAACTGTCACTGAGACTGCTACCCCATGCATCCAAGCCACCATCAACTCTTGCCTGCTAATACAGCCTGCTTACTCTTCCACCTGTTTCTACTCTTTTCTAATGATTATTTCTTCTCAGCAGTCAGAGTGATCCTTTTAAAATACAAGTCTTTTGTTGAACAAAAGAAAAAAGCAAACAAAATATAACCAGAGTCATTGAAATTAAGAACAATCTAATGGTAGCCAGAGGGGAGGGGGAGGGGACAGTGGGGAGAAGGGTTTTCAGAAACTACTATAAAGGACACACAGACAAAACCAAGAGGGAGGGTGGAAGCAAAGGAGGGAGGTGGTTTTGGAGGGGGTGGGAAGAAAATACAGATGACTGTAATTGAACGACAATAAAATAATTTAAATTAAATAAATAAAATACAAGTCTTCTTAGAGTCAATGGCCAACTCAAATTATCCCTTGGCTCCAAGTTTATCTAAAAAACTGCCCAGACTGGAATCCAGGAGAGAGTGGAACAAGTGCCATTGTTCCCTCTCAGACCCCACCCCCACATACAGCCTCACAACCCAGCAACTGGGCTGCCCCCACCTTGGGAAACACCTAAGGCTCCATCCCTCACTACCTAACAGCCGTGACCAGATCAAAAATTAAAAAAAAAAAAAATGGCTCAAATGGGAGAACAAATCAAAGCCCCAGAGCCAATTCAACTAAGCGACGAAGAGATAGCCAACCTATTAGATGCACAATTCAAAGCCCTGGTGATCAGGATGCTCACAGAATTGGTTGATTTTGCTAACAAATTAGATGAAAAAATGAAGGCTACAAAAGGTGAAATGAAGGAAAACGAACAGGAAACCAATAGAGATGGGAGGAAAACTAGGACTCAAATCAACGGAGTGGACCAGAAGGAAGAAAGAAGCAACCAAACAGAAAAGAAGGAAGAAACAAGAATTAAAAAAAATGAGGAGAGACTTAGGAACCTCCAGGACATCTTTAAATGTCCCAACATCCAAATTATAGGGGTACCAGCAGGGGAAGAGGAAGAGCAACAAGTGGAAAACTTATTTGAACAAATAATAAAGGAGAACTTCCCCAATCTGGCAAAGGAAATAGACTTCCAGGAAGTCCAGGAAGCTCAGAGAGTCCCAAAGAAGTTGGACCCAAGGAGGAACACACCAAGGCACATCATGATGACATTAGCCAAAATTAAAATGAAGGAGAGAATTCTGGAAGCAGCAAGGGATAAAGGCAGAGTCACCTACAAAGGAGTTGCCATCAGACTGTCAGTGGATTTCTCTAAAGAGAGCTTGCAGGCAAGAAGGGGCTGGAAAGAGGTATTCCAAGTCATGAGAGTCAAGGACCTACATCCAAGATTGCTCTATCCAGCCAAGCTGTCATTTAGAATGGAAGGGAAGATAAAGCACTTCTCAGATAAGGTCAAGTTCAAGGAGTTCATCATCACCAAGCCCTTATTATATGAAATGTTAAAGGGACTTACCTGAGAAAAAGAAGATAAAAAATAGGACAGTAAAAAGAGAGCAAACTCACAGATATTAGCCACACCTAAAACAAAAGCCAACTAAGCAAACGACTAGAACAGGAACAGAAACACAGAAATGGAGATCACATGGAGGGTTTGCAACAGGGGAGTAGAAGGAGAAAGGAGGAGGGAAAGGGTACAGAGAATGAGTAGCATAGATGGTGGCTAGAAAATAGACAGGGGGAGGGCAAGAATAGTGTGGGGAATATAGAAGCTAAAGAACTTATGACATATGGACATGAACTAAAGTGGGGAATATGGGTGGGAGGGGGTGTGCAGGGTGGAGGGGAATGATGGAGGAGAAATGAGACAACTGTAATGGCATAATCAATAAAATATATTAAAAAAACAACAACTCTCCACATCCATGTAATGCCATACAAAGTCTTTCACTATCTGTCTACCCAATCCCTACCTGACCTCCTACTCCTCTCTTCTTCTGCTATATCCCCTGAAACCTGACTTCACTATTCTCTAGTTACGCCAAAGTTGTTTCTGCCTCAGGGCATTTGCATTTTCAGTTCCTTCTGCATGGAATGCTCTTCCTCCAGATATTTACATGATTTTTTTAAGGATTCTGTTCAGATGGCACCTTCTCAGAAGACCCATCTCAAGAAGACCCTATTTAAAATGGCAACATCCACCACTCCTGATCTTCCATATTAGACTCCAGTTGTCCTGCCTTTACACTTATTACCTTTATACATTATGTACTTACAATAATAATTTACTTGGTAGACTGTAAGTTCCAGGAGGTAAAAGATCTTTGTCATCTGTGTCTATTGATATATCTTGAACACTTATGTAAATGCCTGATGGTCAATTTTTATTGACTGAATTAAGTAAGTAAAAAATGCCTTGACAGATATTAACCACCTCTGCTAAGATGGTTTGATTCATAGCATGGGCCATAGCACAAATGTACCAATTAAAAGGATAGGCACTTATCTTTGAGAATGGTCTTACACTTTGGTGTCAAACCTAGCTACTTTGAACATAGACTACTTCAGTTTCCAGGTACATAACTTCAGACATTTAATTATGTAGAGTTAAATAATTAATTATTATTAAGTAAGGGACATGTATTTGAAATTAGTTATGGTATATTCAATTATTCTATTTCAGAGAAGTTAAGCAGTTATTCAGTAATGATATTTCTTTCTCTAGAATATCTTTATTTTTATTTATTTATTTTTTAATTTTTTTAAACATTGTATTTATTTATCTTTAGAGGGGAAGGGAAGGAGAGAGGGAGAGAGGGAGAGAAATATCAATGTATGGTTGCCTCTTGTGTGTCCCTTGCTGGGTACTGGCCTGCAACCCAGGCATGTGCCCTGACTGGGAATCGAACCATGATCCTTTGGTTCACAGGCCCGCGCTCAATCCACTGAACTACACCAGCCAGGGCTAGAATATCTTTCATATAAGAGTGCTTATTTTGCAGGGTGATACACCTATTTATCAATAGTGAAGAATTACATTTCAGGGGCTGAAGGGTGGTAGACAAGGGAAATGGGAGGGTAAATGGTGATGGAAGAAGACTTGACTGGGGGTGGTGAACACACATACAATGTACAGATGATATGTGATAGAATTGTACACCTGAAGCCTATATAATTTAATAAATGTCACCCCAATAAAAATCAATAAAAATTAAAAAACAAAGAAAAAAGAATAAGTAAGTAAAAATAGGTAAGGAATTTTTGGAAAATAAGGGTTATGAGGAAGTTGCCCTACCAGTTAAGATAAAATATTATAAATCCAAAATCACTAAAATAATTTTGTACTAATACAAATATGAAATGTTAATTAATATTCTGAATAGTGGGAATATGAATGATTATTATACTATTATTTAGATTTTTATATTTAAATATTTCAAATATAATTTAAAGGAGCTAATAAAAATACTTACCATTTAGAGAATAAATGGATGAATCAATATAGATAGCCTATGTAAACCTTAATAAATGTAATAATTCAATATGTGATTAAACAAGCATCATAAAAGATTGAAGAAGGAATGAAATATTCAGATTATGCCATTGATAAAACTAACTCTGTAGGTAGAAACAGTTTTAGATTCCATGCCCCATATACTGAGATATATTTAAGTTGCTGTCAGAAATCCATGAGTAAAAGTCTTAAAATATAAGAAAATTTTAAAAGAATGTCTTACTTCTGAAGTAAGAAATGCTCCCTAACTATAAAACTGATGGAAGAACTATGACAAATTTCAATATATTTCAAATAGTTTTATATTTAGAACTTCTGATTATGAAAAATAAAACGTTAAAAGACATAAAACACATTTGGAAAAAATATATGCCATGATATTAAAGGAAAGGAGTATTCTCAAAATTTAAAGAATGCATGGAAATTGAGTAATGAAAATGCTATCTAAGAATCAGTTATCTGAGGAGTGAGTATCGTGAAAGTAATTAAACCAGGCCGTTAAACTGAGGTGACTGTAATGCCTTGTCTGTGTACCTAAGCAAACCAAAGGAAACTTCAGCCAGAGTCAATGCTGGTGCATGCGTCAGGGTAAGAAATCAAAACTGAAAAACAACCAATCACAGGCAACCAAGCTGGCATTCTCAGCAAAGGTAACCTTAAGCCAGAGAGCCAGTCAAATCATATTCTTGCCTCATTTCATGTCTTCTCTATAAAACCCTTTCCCCGAGCTCCTGCTAGTGGAGCACTCTTAAGTTTTGTCTTGGCACTAACCAGTTTAAATCAATGTTTGCTCAAATAAACTCTTCAAAATAAAAAAGAAAAGAATTACCTTTCATAATGCTCACTAACTCATGCCCTTTAGGGTACCAGTATATCCATCACGTAATTACCATACCTGGCTTGATTCCTTTATGCCATCTTGCTGCTGCACAGATGGGAGAGAGGAAGCAACTGTCTCTGGTTGAGAATTCTTGATAAAGTTTATAGTCGTTAAACCTGGAAAGCTTCCAAGTCATGCTAGCATCTGCTTCTAGAGAACATATGAATATGGAAGCCATGGCACAACCTCTTTATTTTCCAGGACGCAAATATATTGTCATCCTATGACATTTGCTTAGTGATACTGTAGTATTGTCAGGTATCTATGAAGCTTTTATAATATGTAGCTACCATATGTTTATTGATGATGGCTTCAAACAACTTTCCTCAAAACCTTGGATCTTCTTAAGCAGTGGAGGGAGGATGAAAAGCAGATGGCATTGTAATAACAGCAACAACAAACACTGCACAAAAGAAGAGGAAAAATAGGGACCATAATGCAGGAGCAAGATACAAATAATAAAAGACAACTGTGTGAATGCCTAGCTACCGCTCCTGCTTTTCTCTCAGGCAAACTGATAGAAGCCTTCCCACTTACTGACAGTTTTCAGGCCTCGCATTGTAGAGGACAGCCCACTATGGAGAATTCTGTGCTCCTACTGGTAAAACCATTTCCTATATCTGTTGGGTTGGCGAAAAGCTCAGTTTAATTTTTTCCATAAAATAAAAGACATATTTTTCATTTTCATCAATAATTTTATTGATTTGGATATTTTGAGTATGTCAGCTGTCTCCCACATGGTATAACGCTGATCATTCTCAGTTGATGTCTCAATTTGATCGCTCTCAACTTCAACTGGTCTACCTGACCATGGAGCATTGTCCAGTGAGAAATCTCCAGCAGGAATCTTCACAAACCAGTTTTGACACATTTGATCAGTCATAGCACTTTCTGCACACACTGCACTAATCTTTTCTTGTGTTTCAGTTGCATTTTCACCTTTCTTGAAACAACAAAGCATAATATGCCAAAAAAGTGGTGTATTTCCTTCTTTCTTCAATATTAAAATGGCTACATAGAATTCAGCAATTTTGATAAGTTATTAAAAATGCATGCAGACTTGACAGCTGTCACAATACAATTTAACAAAAATGTTTTGAATGAAATTAAAGACAACTAAGCACTACTAGAGCCATCTTACGAAAACAAAACAAATGAACTTTTTGGCCAACCCAATGTAATTTGTAGCCTTTTGTGACTGGCTTCTTCTATCCAGCATAATTTTAGGGTTCATTTATGTTATAGGAAAAGTTCTAATTTGTTTTATTAATAACTAATATTAAATTGGATAGATATGTCACTATCCATTCATCAATTTATGAACATATGGGTTGCTTCTACTTTCATGGACATATGAGTTGTTTTTGGCTGTAATGAATAAAGCTGCTATAAACACTTGTATACAAGTTCTGTCTGATGATCCTCTTGATCATATATCTTAGAGTGAAAATGCTTGATCATATGGTAACTCTGTACTTAATAATTCGAGAGACTCTCAAAGTGTTTTGCAAAGTGGCTGGACCATTTTTCATTTCAACCAGTGAAAATACACCACCTTGAGCACTCTGACATACAGGGCACAGACTACATACAACTGAGGGTGTGCGGAAAGTAATCTGAAGTTCTGGCTCCCATTAAAGGAAGTGCTAAGGAGGCTACTGTTTCTTGAGGGTCTACTTTGTTCCAAGCAGCATGCTAAGCACTTGGCCTACAATAACTTACTTTTATTTTTATAATAACCCTGAAATGTGGGTATTATTCCATTTTGTTGAAGGAGAGTTTGAGGTACGCAGCTGTTAAATAACTTGGCCAATGACACAAAACCAGTAGCTGGTGGAGCCTCATACAAAGGTTGGCATTTCTGAATTTTAATTTCAGTCTGTTTAATAAAACTATTTTCAATCAATTATTGCATAACTGGCAGTGAACTTTAGCTTCTCCTTTCTCCATTTGGGGGCATGATAAAAATCAGTGGCATATTGGACCGACTGCATCTTTCTGTCTTATCAGATAGTGTCACATATGCTTAGATCTTGTCTATAAGCAAGATAGCAAAACTGCCTGCCATCTCCTGAAGAAACAGCCTCCCTTGGTGGGAGATAGAGGTCACGCCAGCTAATAGGTAGACTTATCTTTGAGAAGCAGTGTTGGTTAATGATCTCAAAGCAGAAACCATTTATCCATACTTGAATATCAAATATAGTAGGTTATCCTCATGAATTTTCCCTTTCCCTTTCTCTACAATAATGGATTGATGGCGAGTCTTTGGATAATGCCTCATTTTATTTGTTTCAGCATCGTCATGATACTGGGTGCTATGAACAAAGCTGGTGGCAAAAGTATATGTGAACATGTTATGAAGATTCTCCGTGTAATTGGAAATTACTTGTGTGCTTTCAGCAAATAACTGGAATTCAGCCCAATAGGCTAGTAGTTTGAAGACAGCATGGTTTGTTTCTTCATGTGGGCTTCACTTAAGCAGTATATCATGTTCTGCCGAGACAGATATCTAGAGTGGTGATGTGTTGTATAAGTGACCTTCTCCATTACACTTATATGGCATAGTTTTATCAACACTTGGCTACTTGGAAAAGAACCATATGATCAATCTGACCCACTTGGGTTCTTTCTAGAACCTCTCAAGGCAAAATATTTTAATATGTGCCTTCCTGTCATATTCACAGTCACCAAATCATGCCATGTGAGTGCAGACAGCAGTTTTATTAGCACAGGCCTTGGAACCAGACAGACCTCAATGCACATCTGTCTCCACCTATGTAAATAACTGATGTTGTCTAGACTCTAGAGTCTTCATTTGGGAAATGGGAATGACATGTAGCTCTTTGTTTTTTTTTTTTTCTGGGGGTTACGTAAAATGATTAAGGTAAAAAATATACTAAGTTGTATTATGCATTTGGTTTCTTAGCCTAGCATTTAGGGGTTTTTTTTGAAGTGCAGTGTTGAGAAGCTTTCAGAAACGAGTGTTGGGTTCAGCATAAGAGAGAACCCTGGTGCATTGGCAATATTGTCATGGGCCTAGGACGTGGGTTGAGAGCAGAGTTTGCAATCTCGTGTCTTTCATCTTCAAATCTTGCTCTGTCATTGTCATTGGTGGCTGCAACTCCAGATTGGAGGGAAAAAAAATTTAAAAAAGAAAATGCAGTTCTAATTCAGGATGCTTCTTTTCACAAAGGCTGGATTGTAAAAATTGTAATTTTGTGATAAAAGGAATTTAAATGTAATGTAATAAAAGATTTCTGATCATTGAATCTATTAGCTGATGGGAATAAAATCCCCAGAGGCATTTGGAATGATTTAGGAATTTTAAGAGTAAGCTAATATATACCAATCGACATCTCCAGAGTCTCAGAGAAATTACTCTGGGATTAGTGGACCATTGAGTTTAAATTAAAATGTAGGGTTTTTTTTTTTTTTTTCTGGCATTTCAAGTTATGTTTTTATTTCATAGTGGCATGCATTTCAGTGAGTTATTATCATTTCTACAGTTACAATTATTATTAAATCAGCCAGTTAGCAAGTTAAAAATGATGTGTTTTGGACATTGAGAATAAGCAAGGGAGAAAGAAGGAGGGAGGAAGGGAGAGAGAAAAGAAATAAGCGAAACAGAATCCCTTTGTTCAAGGAACGCATAGCCTTGCTGGCCTGCTTTAACATTTTATATCTAGGTGATGATTTAAAAATTATTGCAAGTAGCAGAAACATTTTGGATTAGTAAGGCAACTGCCAGTGCACATTATTTGTTTCTTAAAGTTTAATGTGCGCACAAAATCACCTAGTCTGGGTATTAAACACAGATTCTGACTCAATGAGGTTAGGACACAGATTGTATATTTCTAACAAGTTCCAAGATGATGTTGGTGTTCTGCTCCTGAGTGACCTGACATCATATGGGCCTTACCACTAGTGAAGAGTTCATTCTGAGGCAATTGAGGTCTTGGTGGAGACCAGTGAGTACACTTTGAGCAGCAGTTCTGAAAAATGGCTGCACATTGGAACCTTCCAGGGAACTTAAAAAATTATCCATGTGTAGTTTTCATCCTGGCCCCTTACATTCCCCAGATATTTTAATGTAATTGATGTGGGGTAGGATCTGGGCTTCAGGATTTTTAAAAGGTCCAAGGTTTACTAAGTTTCTGTTGCTTCTGTGACAAATTGCCACAAGTTTGGTGGCTTAAAAAACATACATTTACTAATGTATTATCTTACAGTTCAGGAGATCATAAATCTACAGGGATCTCACCGGGCTAAGATTAACGTGTTGGAAGGATGCATTCCTTTCTGGAGTCCCTAGGGGAAATCTAATTTCCTTGCCATTTCCAGTTTCTAGAGGCTGCTTGCTTTCCATGACTGATGGCCCACTTCGAAGTTAGGAAATCGGGCCAAGTCTTCCTTACGCCTCCATCACTCTGGTTCTTTTTTCAGAATCACTATTTTGCTTTTAAGGACTCTTGTGATTACATTGGGCCTATCCACGTATTCCAGGATAATCTCCCTATTTTAATGTTAGCTAACTAGCAATATTAATTCCATCTGCAACTTTTAATTTTGCTTTACTGTGCAACCTGCCATGTCCACAGGTTCCCGAGACGAGGTTGTAGACCTCTTTGGGGGCCCTAATAACTACCACGCCATGCGATTCTGATATGCAGCCAGGGATGGAAATCAAAATAGAGCAGGGTCACTTAAATGAGACCAGAGGGAAATAAAAATGAGCTAGAGGCATTAGGGGGTGGCAGATGTAACCTTTTATGCTTCTCAAATATTCCTCACTTTAATAAAATATGTGTGTGTCTTTGTGCCTGAGGATAAAGAATCTCCTCTTTAATATGTCCAAACTTGGTTCCTGTTAAATATACAGGATATAGGATGAACTGAGAAGAAAAGGTCCTAAGCAAGGGAAATGGGCATAAGCAAGGTGATAGGAGAGCCTTCAAATACCCATTTGGTATTTGTGAATTATTCACACACTGTGGATTGAACCTTTTCACTTTATTCTTCGAGTTATGATCCTCACCCTTTTTTATGCCTGTGGCCACTGCCTGGTTTTACATGTCTGATAAATCTCTTAAATGCCAATACCCTGGGCACAGAAGACCGTGCTGTGACCCCCAAGCTTTAAAGTGACAATTTAAAGTAAAGATGATACTAAAAGGGTAATGAATCACCTTATTATTAATGTGTACCCTATTGTAATGCAGATATAGTTGTTCTGAGTAGTCTTATCCTTCAAAACTTAAAATAGCATGGCTTGACAGTTAAACGTGGTAGGAGAAATAATGACATTATAATGAAAGTAATCAACTTCTCAAATCTGCATATTTACATGCAAAATGAGTGAATAAAACTCTTAGGTGGGAAAAGGGGTAAATATTTAAAAATTCCAGATACAAGGGACTGAAATGCTAAGTGTAATAAGCTAGTCAGTGAAAGACAGATACCATATGACCTCACCTATAAGTGGAACCTAATCAACAAAACAAACAAGCAAGCAAAATAGAACCAGAGGCGTTGAAATAAAGAACAAACTGACAGTAACTAGAGGGGAGGGGGGGAGGGGAGAGGGATAATGGGGGAAAATAGGGGAAGGGTCATCAAGGAACTTGTATAAAGGATACATAGACAAAGCCAAAGAGGGAAGGATTGAGGGTGGGAGGCGGAGGTGTGTGGCGCAGGGGAGAGTGGTGGGGGGGAAATGGTGACAACTGTACTTGAACAACATTAAAAAAAGTTAACCCTCTCCCCCAGAAAAGATTTAAATATCTGATATCACATAATTAGCTTATGAATTCCTTTCTGATCCTTATTTTCTATCAAGAAAAGTTTTGGAAGTTTGAATAATGGACCCACAGATAATTGGTGTGCATGATGTAAACATAGTAAACTAATATGTAAAACACCCAAGGAAAACAGATTATTGCAATAATCACTAGTTAGAAATCTTTTTTCAGGAATCCCTTTCTAATCCAAGTAGACTAATTGGTCCTCATTTACAATTGTGTCAGAGTCTTTACTAGTCCAGTCAGAGTCTTTGTCGCACTACTAAGTAATTGTCTTTTTATTAATCTGCATCCCCACCAAGTGCTGAAACATATAAGCATAGAAATCTCCTGAGCTTCTTCATCAATATGTCTGCTGTGTTTGCCACATAGGGATCAGTCCATTAAAGTTTGAATGAACCAACATATAAATTTATTCCAAAGCTACTTAATTGAAGTCACAAAGAAAATAACAAAATCTCTAGATTTAGCTTTGTGATGATAAAAACATGTTTTTATTTATTTTTATTTTTT
>PVKU01012159.1:0-37569 GCA_004027475.1 Anoura caudifer | reverse complement strand
GAACAAATAATAAAGGAGAACTTCCCCAATCTGGCAAAGGAAATAGACTTCCAGGAAGTCCAGGAAGCTCAGAGAGTCCCAAAGAAGTTGGACCCAAGGAGGAACACACCAAGGCACATCATAATTTCATTAGCCAAGGTTAAAATGAAGGAGAGAATTCTAGAAGCAGCAAGGGATAAGGGGACAGTCACCTACAAAGGAGTTCCCATCAGACTGTCAGCTGATTTCTCAAAAGAGACCTTACAGGCAAGAAGAGGCTAGAAAGAAGTATTCTAAGTCATGAAAGTCAAGGACCTACATCCAAGATTGCTCTATCCAGCAAAGCTGTCATTTAGAATGGAAGGGAAGATAAAGTGCTTCTCAGATAAGATCAAGTTGAAGGAGTTCATCATCACCAAGCCCTTATTATATGAAATGTTAGAGGAACTTATCTAAGAAAAAGAAGATAAAAAATATGACAGTTATAAGACAGCAAACTCACAGATATTAACACCCACACCTAAAACAAAAGCAAACTAAGCAAACAGCTAGAACAGGAGCAGAAACACAGAAATGGAGATCACATGGAGGGTTAGCAACAGGGGAGTGGGAGGAGGAGAAAAGGGGAAAAGGTACAGAGAATAAGTAGCATAGACAAGTAGGTAGAAAATAGACAGAGGGAGGGCAAGAATAGTGTGGGAAATGTAGAAGCTAAAGAACTTATGACACATGGACATGAACTAAAGAGGGGAATGTGGGTGGGAGGGGGTGTGCAGGGTGGAGAGGAATGATGGGGGAGATATGGGACAACCGTAATAGCATAATCAATAAAATATATTTTAAAAAATTTAAAATTTTATAAAAAGAGTTTATTAAGAACTCAAATTCAATTTAGAAGGTGATTTTTTTTGTTTGTTTGTTTTAAGAAAGAAAGGTAACATGTAGGGGGGAAAGCACAAAATAAAAGAGTATAGCTCAATAAATGTTCACAGTGTGAGCATACCTATATAACCAAAAATAAACTTTATGAAGGGAACTTACATGCACGGCCTGTCCCAGGTGGCCCCAGACACCACGGATACCCTCTGTACCTCACGGCAGGCTCTGAAGGGTTATATACAGTAGACTGGTCAGGAGCAGTCCAGTGCTGGGGCCTAAGCAACCCCAGACAAGGGAAAACTGCCCATCATGCTTCCCCAGCGAGGGCTATTGGCCTGTTTCAGGAACCAGCGCAAACCAGTACGGTGCTGGGCGCACAGAAGGAGTCAGACAGTCTCCAAAGAGATTTAGGAGCCTAACCTCAGTTCTGCCATGCACCTAGAGGGCAGGTACAGAAGTGCTCAGGCAGTGGGCATGGCAAGGAATAGTTTTTTTCCCTACAACAGGTGCATACACACATGTCCACAAAAATGTACACTCACATGCACACAAAATTCAGAGGAGGCGCTGACTGCCACCCTGAAGCCAGGCACAGAGCCAGTCCAGGAAGGAACACTACTACAAGCCTGCTCCAGGGCAAATGGTACACACCACTGACAAATACCAGATTTTACACGTGTATGATGTCAGGGTGGGAGAAGTGCTGTAAAGGAAGACTGAAGTATAGTAAGGGTAGAGCGAGTGGCCACCTGAAGCCTGTGAGAGGAGCGTCATTGAGCAGAGACCCGAGGAAGGCAGCAGCGAGTCACTGGGGCAGAGCTGTCCAGGTTGAGGGAGGGCAGGGGCAGAGGCCCTCAGAGGAAGTGTGCTTGGCCCCTGAAGACCAGTGAGAAAGCCCAGGGGCTGACGCGTGGTGAGCTGAGGGAAAGGCGAGGAATGAATGCAAAGGTGGCTGGGCAGGCCACGTGGGATCTCGTGGCCAGGATTCAGACCTTGGCTTTGAGATTTCATTCTAAGTGAGATGGGGAGCCTTTGGAGAGTTTTGAGCGGGGGAGTAACATGAGCTATTTTCTGTTTTGAACAGACTTTATGAGCCTCTGTGGAGAACTGACCATATGGAGCAAGGGTGAAAAAAGGAGACCATGAGGGAAATCTGGCACCAGAATGTTCCAGTCAGAATTCCTGCTGTCTGGAACCAGGGCCTTTTTTACGGATAGCTGCTCCAGTGGCTCATCTCAGAGTTGGACGTCTTGTGACACCAGCAAAGGAAAGCAAGTGTGGGTGCTCCGGGGCTTGAGTACTGGGGCATGTGGGGAGAAGAGGCCGTGGGGCATGTGCCCTGCCTACCACCCTAAGCCAGTAGTTTTTAATTTTTTTTCTTTTGAAATAATTTTAGACTGAAGAAAAATTTGTTAAAGTAATACAGAGCACTCCCATATATACTTTACCCAACTTCCCCTAATGCTAACATCTACTTTGGAACAATTATCAAAAACAGGAAATTGAAGTTGGCACAATGCCATTGACTGATGTCCTTTTATTTCTCCAGGACGCCACATTGCATTTAGTCATAGAATCTTCTTAGTCTCTTCTAGTCTGGGATAGCCCTCGAGATTTCTCCTTATCGTCATGACCTTGACACTTGTGGCAGTAGTTTTCTAGAATCTCCTTCGATGTGGGCTTGTCTAATGTTTCTCATGATTCAGATGAGGTTACACATTTTTGCAAGAAATCTAGAGAAGAGGTGTGTCATGCTTGTGCATCTTATCAAGGGGCATGTGCCGCCAATGGGTCTTATTACTAGAGATGTTCACCTCATTCACCTGGTTAAAATGCTGTCTGCTGAGTTTCTCCACTGAAAAATTTCTACTTTTCCCTTGGTAATTGTATCCCACAGGAGATAATTTGTGATCATGCAAACATCCTATTTCTCCTCGACGTCAGTGCCCACCAGTGGACCTTGTTTACTGATGGGCCCTACAGTTATTACCATGGCATTTGCTTAATAATGATTTTCATGACCTGCCCTTCTCCCTCCCTCCCTCGTTCATTCATTAATTATATCTAAATGGAATAATGGATATTTATTTTATTATATGGGTTATAATTCAATACCATCATTCTCTATTTTGTTGTTCAAATTGTTTCAGTTTTGGCCACTAGGAGCCCCTTTAGGTTGACACTGTCCTTTAAACATACCCCCATCCTTTTTAAAACACTTTCTTACTTTCTAGCATTACAAGATATTCTGGATTTAACTTCTATTTTCTCTGCCTCAGCCCCAGAGTCAACTATTCCCTATTCCTTTTATTAGAAAATAATGCATCTGTGGGGTCTAAAAAAAAAACTTTTCTTTCCACCTTCTAAACTATTTTTGCTGGGCTAATAACCAAATTAATAGAGACAGAGTAACAAGAGAAAAGAAAATGTTTAATATGGGTGCATAAGGAATTCACATAAGCATAAAAACTCCCAAAGACCTTAAGGTAAAATTGAGTATAAGGGGTATATGTGACATTTTGAACATGGGTGGAAGGAGGGGCAGGGGTCTGAGCTTTCAAAGGAAGGAGGCAATGTATAGGCAGTTGAGGAATTGTGGAACATTTATGGCAGATAAATTTTTGTCAGGCAGCCCAGAAACAATGGGGCATGGGAGTAACCCAGCCACCAGGCCCCTGCCTACAGACCTCCCATTCATCACACTTGGTTCAAATCAGGCTAAGAGGAACATCCTAAGATTCCCTTCCTGGCACAGGCCTTACCATCCGAATCTCTTAGGCAGGAAAGGGGGGACAGGGATCAAAGTTTCCTTTTGAGCCTTTTGTTTCTTAATAACCAGCTTAAGATCAATATCCTAAAAGGTAAGTTTAGGATATTGCAAAAGACAAAATTTTTGTTCCCTTCACTTAGAAGACTTAGAAACCAAGTAGCTCATTGCTACTGGGATCTTACTGCTTCTAGTCTCTTTCAGTGGACAGAGCTAGGAAATATATACATTTATACTAACCCAGGGGTCCCCAATGTCCAGGGCCATGGACCTATAATGGTCCGTGAGAAATGGTTCCAAGAACTGGGCCGCACAGCAGGAGGTGAGCGGTGGGCAAGTGAGCGAAGCTCCTCTGTATTTACAGCCACTCCCTGTTGCTTGTATTACTGCTGGAGCATCTCCTGTCAGATCAGTGGCAGCATCAGATTCTCATAGACGCACAAACCCTACTGTGAACTGTGCATGCTAGGGATCTATGTTGCCTGCTCCTTATGAGAATCGACTGCCTGATGATCTGAAGTAGAGCTGAGGCGTTGATGCTAGTGCTGGGGAGTGCCTGCAAGTACAGATCATTAGCAGAGGTTTGACTGCACAGAGACCATAATAAATCAATTGCTGACAGACTCATATCAAAACCCTGTCATTGAATGGTAAGTGACAATTAAGCTGCACCTCATGGCAGGTTATAAAGTGATCTCCACCCCATCCACGGAAAAAATGTCTTCCACAGTTCCTGGTGCCAAAAAGGTTGGGGACAACTGTACTAACACACACACATAACCACCACTATATTTATCTATCAAAAAACATGAATTGACACTTTTGTTTCTTATTATAATCCAGCACTATGAGGTTCATTTTAGCTGTACCCCCTTTCCTCATTAGTAACTTCTTTCTCCTGTAGTGATTAACCCTGATCTCATTGACCTGTTTGTTCAGTCTCTGTGTATCCATAAAGTAATTTCAGAATTGCTGACCTATATCCCTATGGGAAACACATGTACTAACTAGATTACAGTTATTGTGTTCTTTTTGTCTTTGACATTATAGGGTCCAGTTAAAATACAGTTGTCCAAGGTTACTTAGGTTAGTTCTTTTCTCTTTCCCTCTACTCCTATCAGTATGGTTATATTACTTACTTGGGATGTAGTCAGGTTTACTGATCGTTTATATCACATCTTGGGTTCCCCCACATCCTCGTTGTTTTTAATTACTTGTTTTTATTTGGGATTTGTAGAGCATTACTAATGGTTCTAAGAGCCAGAGCTATACAAAAAGACAGACTCAGGGAAGTATCATGACCTCCTCATTCCTACTCCCCATTCCCAATCCCTCATCTTATTTCCCTTTTCAGACCTGCCATCTGTAGGGTAGAAATCTCTAGTTTCTGGTTTATCTTTTTCATTTGTAATCTTTTTGAAGCTCCCAAGGGCTGAGAACCCTACTCTTCCCTCTGCATTTCTCCACCACATTCACCAGTCTCAGTAGTTTCCTAAAAACTGTCTGCTCATTCATACCATGCACCATTTTTGTATTTATTTATTTTTAAATTATATTTTATTTATTATGCTATTACAGTCATCCTGATTTTTCCCCTCCTGCCCCCCTCCACCCATTACCCCCACTCACTCAGGCAATCCCCATACCATTGTTCATGTCCATGGGTCATGCATACATTCTTTGGCTACTCTATTTGGCTACTCTATTACATGGGGATGTAATTTACATCCCATGGCTATTTTGTAACTCCCTATTTGTACTTCTTAATCCTCTCTACCCATTCCCCTACACACACCTCCCATCTGGCAATGATCAAAACACTCTCCATATACTTGATTCTGTCTCTGTTCTTCTTGTTTGCTTAGTTTGTTTTTTAGATTCCATTGTTGATAGATATGTATTTTTTGCCATTTTATTGGCAAAAAATAGTTTTGATAGTTTTCATAGTTTTGATCTTTTTTTATAGTTTTGATCTTTTTTTTTTTTTACTAAGACCTTTAACATTTCATATAATAATGGTTTGGTGATGATGAACTCCTTTAATTTTTTCTAGTCCGGGAAGCTCTTTATCTGCCCTTCCATTCTAAATGATAGCCTAGCTGGGAAGAGCAATCTTGGCTATAGGTCCCTGCTTTTCATGACTTTGAATATTTCTTGCCAATCTCTTCTAGCCTGCAAGTTTCTATTGAGAAATCAGCTGACAGTCTTATGGGAACTCCCCTGTGGCTAACTAACTGCTTTTCTCTTGCTGTACTTAAGATTCTCTCTTTATATTAATCTTCAGCATGTTAATTATGATGTGTCTTATAGTTGACCTCTTTGCATCCATCTCCTTTGGGACTCTCTGTGCTTCCCTGACTTGCATGTCTATTTCCTTCACTGAATTAGGGAAGTTTCCTTTATTACCTTTTCAAATAGATTTCCAATATCTTACTCTTCTTCTTCTCCTTCTGGCATTCCTATGATGCAAATGTTGTCCTGGAGGCTGCTTATACTCTAATCATTTTTGGGGGGTTCTTTTTTCTTCTTGTTATTCTGATTGATTTTTTTTTTTTTGCTTCCTTATGTTCCAAATCATTGATTTGATTCTCATCTTCACTCTACTGTTGTTTCCCTATAAATTGTTCTTTATTTCAATTAGTGTATCCTTCATTTCTGACTGGATCTTTTTTATGCTCTTGAGGTCCTCACTAAGTTCTTTGAGCATCCTTATAACCAGTGTTTTGAACTCTGCATCTAATAGATTGCTTATCTCTATTTTGTTTAGCTCTTTTTCTGGGGTTTTGATCTATTCTTTCATTTGGGCCATGTTTCTTTGTCTGCTCATTTTGACAACCTCCCTGTGTTTGTTTCTATGTATTGAGTAGAGCTGCTATGACTCCCTGTCTTGGTAGTGCAGCCTAATGTAGTAGGCATCCTGTAGGGTCCAGTGACACAACCTCCCTTATCACTCAAGCTGGGTACTTGAGGTGTGCCCTTTGTGTGGGCTGAGTACACCTTCCTCTTGTAGTCGAGCCTTGATTGCTGTTGGTAGATGAATGGGAGGGATTTAACCAGGCCAGTTAGCTACAAGGACTAGCTGTGACCACTGACCACCAACCTCTGCCCTCTGTGGAGGATCAGCTGTGCAGGGGCACCTTTGCACTTGCTGCTCCTAAAGCTCTACCACCTTCTGGCCTCCAAGTCCCTTGCATCTCAGGCTTCCCCAGGCCTCTGGCCTTTAGGCCCTTCATTACTTCTGAGGTAGGAACTAAGTCTTTCATCTCCCAGTGTCTAGTCCCCACCACTACTAAGGAAGGAGAGGCCCAATCAATGCTTATTCAGACAGCTGTTTCCCTCAACATCTGGATTCAACACAACTATCTACTTCACTTCATTCAGCCCATCCAGCCAGCAGTTACTGGGCCATTGATTTAACACCACCTATCCCATCCCCTTTCCTTCCTGGGCATCCAGCATTGCATTATTTGTGTGAACTTTCTTGCCTAGAGCTTGCTACATTGACTCTGAATCTGTTCTCATGTCAGTGCATGTATCTGTTTTCATCTCAGTTACCCTGCCTTTAAACCGGAGCCAGTTTCTTGTGTGTGTGCATGTGTGTGTGTGATGTCTTTTTTTAAAAATTATTCTTATTCATTTTTTTAACAACACTATCACAGATGTCCTCATTTCCCCCTTTGCCCACCTCCATCCAATGCCTGCATCCCCTTCCCTCTGGCCATAATCACACTTTTGTCTGTGTCTATGGGTTGTGCATATATGTTGTTTGACTAATCCCTTCACCTTCTTTCATCCAGTCCACACCTCCTCGCTCCCTTACATCAGCTCTCAATCTGTTCCTTGTATCCATGTCTCTATTTTTATTTTGTTCATTAGATACCACATATAAGTGAGATCATGTGGCATTTGCCTTTATCTGATTGATGTATTTCATTTAACATAATAATCTCCAGGTCCATCCAAGCAGTCAAAAGAGATAAGATTTCCTTCTTTTGTATGGCTACATAGCATTCTGTTGTGTAAATGTACCACAGCTTTTTATCCACTCATTTACTGATGGGCACTTGGGCTCTTTCCAGATCTTGGCTATTGTAAATAATGCTGCTATGAGCATAGGAGTACATATATTCTTCCAAATTGGTGTTTCAAGATTCTTAGGATATATTGTCAGAATTGAGATCACTGTATCAAAAGGTTTTATCTGTTCTCTTCTGAGTTTCTTTTTTTTTTAAATATTTTATTTATTTATTTTTAGACAGAGGGGAAGGGAGGGAGAAAGAGAGGGAGAGAAGCATCAATGTGTGTTTGCCTCTGCAACCCCCTACTGGGGGCCTGGCCCACAACCCAGGCATGTCCCTTGATTGGGAATTGAACCAGTGACCCTTTGGTTCACAGGCCAGCCCATAATCCATTGAGCCACACCAGCCAGGGCCCATTGGTATTTTAATAGGAATTGTGTTGAGTCTATATATTTCTTTGGGTATTATGGACATTTTAATGATGTTAATTCTTTCAATTCATGAACAAGGTATATGCTTCCACTTATTTGTATCTTCCTCAATTTCCTTCTTTAAGGTCCTATAGTTTTTCAATGCAGGCCTTTTACCTTCTTGGTTAAATTTATTTCTAGATACCTTATTTTTTTGTTGCAATAGTAAAGGGATTTTTTCTTAGTTTCTCCTTCTAACACTTTATTATTGGTGTATAGAAATGTCACCAATTTCTGAATATTAATTTTGTATCCTGCTACTTTGCCAAATTCATGTATTAGCTCTAATAGCTTTTTGGTGGAGTCTTTAGGATTTTCCATGTATGATATCATGTCATCTGCAAATAATGACAGTGTTACTTCCTCCTTCCCCATTTGGATGCCTTTTATTTCTTCTTCTGGTTTGATTGCTGTGGCCAGGGCTTCCAGTACTGTGTTGAATAAGAGAGGTAAAAGAGGACATCCCTGTCTCCTTCCTGATCTTAAGGAAAACTCTTGTAATTTTTTCCCATTACATATGATATTGGCTGTGGGTTTGTCATACATCCTTTATTCTTATGAGGTATATTCTCTCTATTCCCACCTTGCATCATGAGAGTTTTTATCATAAATAGGTGCCGGATTATATCAAATGCTTATTTCTATTGATATGATCATGTGTTTTTGTTCTTCATTTTGTTTATAGTATATCACGTTTACTGATTTGCAGATATTGTACCAACTTTGCATCCCCAGAATAAATGCCACTTGATTATGGTGTATGATTTATTAATGTGTTGCTGGATCTGATTTGCTAATATTTTGTTGAGGATTATAGTATCTATGTTCACCAAGGATATTGGCCTATAATATTTTTTATTTGCAATGTGTTTATCTGTTTGGGAATATGATAATGCTGGTACTGTAAAATGAATTTGGGAAGCTTCACTCCTCTTGAATTTAATGAAATAGTTTGAGAAGGAGAGGTGTTAGTTCTTCTCAAATGTTTGATAAAATTCACCTGTGAAGTCATCCAGTCTAGGACTTTTATTTATTGGGAGTTTATTGATTATTGCTTCAATTTCACTAGTTGTAATTGGCCTATTAAGTTTTTCTAAGTTTTTCTAATTCTTCCTGATTCAGTTTTGGGAGATTGTATGTCTCTAGGTGTGGGGGAGCTTTGCCCGCAGAGCCCCCTATCCACCGCAAATGAGAATAAGTCTACCAAGACATGATCTGCTTGGGGAGGAAAAATGGTCGATCTCTCAAAGGAGAAGGGCCAGGAGCCTTTTCCTCAATGGGCTTTTATTGGGTTCAAATTGCACAGGAATACAGGTAAAGCTCATCAATCATTGTCAGGCAGTAAGGATCAAACAACAGATAACATACAAAGAACTCTGAGGGCTTATTCTGTGTCAGGGTCAGTTAGCTAAAGAGCTATAAAAATTTGGGAAACAAACTTCATGATTGGACTCTTATCAGAAAATTGAGGGCATTCTTAAAAAGCAAATTTCATAGGATTTTATTTATTCTTTCTTAGGCCTGATCGCCCTGGGGATCTGCCCTCCGGCACTGTTTCAGGCTTAAGCCAGGCAGGGGAAGTAAGGCAGCCAAGAGATTAGGAGACTTCTCGAAGATAGAATGAGGACTCAGGCTTTGTCAAAGCCTAGGGAAAAGGGTCCATTACCCCATTTTTCTATAGCCCCCCCAAGTCCTTTCCTGAAGGCCCCGGTTGTCCCCGCCTTGAGGAATCTTACCCATCACTGGCTAACCAGTCATCCACCGGGGGTTACGCAGGGTGAAGTAAAAGGGGGCAGAGGCAATGACCCTGCCAGGGAGATAAGCTTTGTCTCCTTAGTGGCTTAGGGTCCCAAGGTCTCTCACTCAGCCTTAGCCATGGTGGGTTACAGCTTCTGAAACCAGGCAGGGCAGTTTCCCAGCATCTAGGAATTTATCCATTTCATCCAGATTGTCTAACTTGTTGGCATATAGTTGTTAATGTTTTCTTACAATTGTTTGTATTTCTTTTGTGTCAGTTGTTACTTCTTTTCTTTCATTTGATTATATTTGTTTGGATCTTCCTCTTTTTTCTTGATGAGTCTGGTTAAAGATTTGTTGATCTTGTTTATCTTTTCAAAGTATCAGCTCTTGGTTTCATTGATCATTTGTATTCTTTTTTTAGACTATGTTTTGTTCATTTCTGCTCTGATCTTTATTGTTTCCTTCCTTCTATTAACTTTGTGTTTTGTTTGTTGTTATTTTCCACTTCTTCTAAGTGTAAAATTCAATTTTTTATTTGAGTTTTTTCTTTAAAAAAAGATTTTATTTATTTATTTTTTAGAGAAGGGAAGGAAAGGAGAGAAACATCAATGTGTGATTGCCTCTCATGCGCTCCCTACTGGGGACCTGGCCCACAACCCAGGCATGTGCCCCAGATCAGGAATTGAACTGGCGACTCTTTGATTCAAAGTCGGCTCACCACTTAGTTACACCATCCAGGGCTTTTCTTGTTTCTTATGGTAAGCCTGTAATGCTATGAATTTCTTTCTTAGGACTGCTTTCACTGTGTCCCATAGATTTTGGGTTGTTGTGTTCACATTTTCATTTATTTCAAGGTAACTTTTTTATTTTTTCCTTGATCTCATTTTTAACTTATTCACTGTTTAGTAACATGTTATTTAGCCTCCATGACTTCATGTGATTTTCAGGTTTTTTCCTGTGGTTTATTTCTAACTTCATACCATTTAGGTCAGAGAAGATGCTTGGTATGATTTCAATCTTCTTAAATTTACTGAGACTCTTTTTGTGTCCTAACATGTGGTCTAACCTAGAAAATGTTCCATGTGTGCTTAAAAAGAATGTACATTCTGCTGCCTTGGGGTGAAATGTTCTGGAAATATCAACTAAATCTATTTGATCTAAGTGTGCCATTTAAGGCCACTATTTCTTTGTTGATTTTCTGTCTAGAAGATTATCCATTGATGCAATGTGATGGTAAAATTCCCTACTATAACTGTATTACTATCTGTCTCTCCCTTTATGTCCATCAAGATTTGCTTTACATATTTAGGTGCTCCTATGTTGGGTGCATAAATGTTTACCAGAGTTATAACCTCTTGTTAGATTGCTCCTTTTATCATTATGTAGTGTCCTTATTTGTCTCTTGCTATAGCCTTTGTTTTAAAGTCTATTTTTTCAGATATAAGTATTGCTACCCTACATTTATTCCATTTCTACTTGCATGCAATATCTTTTTGCATATCTTTACTTTTAGTCTGTATCTTTCTTTCTGAGGTGCATCTTGTGTGTGTGTATCTTGGTTTTCTTTTTTATCCATTCAGCTATCCTATGTCTTTTGATTCATGAATTGAATCCATTTGCATTAAGGTTATTATTGATAGATGCTTATTTTTTTTAAGATTTTATTTATTACCCTGGCTGCTGTGGCTCAGCAGATTGAGCACCAGCCTGTGAACCAAAAAGTCTCCAGTTCAATTCCCAGTCACAGCACATGCCTGGGTTGCAGGCCAGGCCCCCAGTAGGTGGAGCAGGAAAGGCAACCACACATTGATTTTTCTCTTCCTCCCTTTCTCCCTCCATCCCTTCTCTCTAAAAATAAATAAATGAAATCTTTAAAAAACAAAAAAAGAAAGTCTGTTTGGGAACACTTCTCCCCATACAGCTCTGAACTTGTTAAGGCAATAGTAAGAAGTCAATACTGATACATGTAAAACCACTGGATATTTAGATGCCCTGATTTTGAAACCTAATATTTGTTGGAGAGCCTAGCCAGAGTTTACTTTGGTTCTGAACAGAAAACATTTGCCAGGCAAATCATTCATGCAAACAAGTTTGCCATTTTGTCATGAGGGTTGTTCAGATCCCACAGTAGAATGAATGATGTACTGCACTTACAGCCCCAATTTCCCCAATGGTCAAAAGTCACTCCCATTCATTTCCTCATGCAACATGTGAGTGGGTTCCACCTAGAGTTGACTGCTTCACCTAGTTATGTTGAAAGAAAAAAATTCTATTTCTTTCTAAAGTATTCTAAAATTCTCAATTTTCCTCTTTTCCTTTAAATGATGATAATTGAGTGACCATATAGCTAATTGACTATTGGTTATTTTTTAATTTTTTAAAAATATTTTATTTATTTACTTTTAGAGAGAGGGAAGGAAGGGAGAAAGAAGGGGAGAGAAGTATCAATGTTGGAGAGAAACATCTATTGGTTGCCTCCCCTACATGCCCTGATCTGGGACCAAATCAACAAACAAGGCATGTGCCCTGACTGGGCATCAAACTGGGATCCTTCACTTTGTGGAACAACACCCAACCAACTGAGCCACACTGATCAGAATGATAGGTACTTATACTTATGTTCCTCATTCTATTCCTTCTTCTTAGAGTAGTCCCTTTAACATTTATTACAATGCTTGTTTAGTGATAATGAACTCCTTTTTTTTCCTTTTTGGGCGGGGGTCTGGGAAGCTCTTCATCTTGCCTTCAATTTTAAATGATCCTATTGCTGGATAGAGTAATCTTGATTTCAGGTTCTTGCTTTTCATTAGTTTGAATACTTCATGCCAATCCTGTCTATCCTGAAGTGTTTCTGTTGAGAAATCAGCTGATGATCTTATGGGAGCTCCCTTGTAGGTGATTATCTGCTTTTCTCTGGCTGCTTTTAAGATTCTCTTCTCATCCTTAAACTTTGCCATTTTAATTATGATGTTTCTTGGAGTGAGCCTCTTTGAGTTCATCTTGTTTGGGACTCTCTGTGTTTCCTGGGCTTGTGTTTCTTTTTCCTTCACCAGGTTGGGGAAGTTTTCTTTCATTGTTTCTTCAAATAGGTTTTCAATTTTTTGCTCTCTCTCTTCTCCTTCTGGTACCCTTATGATGTGGATGTAGTTATACTTCAAATTATCCCAAAGTTCCCTTAAACTATCCACATTCTCTTTGATTCTTTTCTCTTTTTGCTGCTTTGTTGGGTGCTTTTTCTACTTTGTTTTCCAAATCACTTATTTGAATCTCTGCTTCATCCAAACTACTTTTTATTCCTTCCAGACTATTCTTGATATCATATGTGGTACTCTTCATTTTTTACTTCTTTTTCATGATTTCTATGTCCTTTTTATGCTGTTGTAGTTCTCACTAAGTTCCTTCAGCATCCCTATAACCATTACTTTGAACTCTATATCTGATAGATTACTTGCCTCCATTTCATTTAGTTCTTTTTCTGGAGATTCCTTATGTTTTTTTTCATTTGGGACCTGTTTCTTTGTCTCCACATTTTGGCTGCCTCTTTGTATTTTGTTTCTATGTGTTATATAGATCTGCTATGACTCCCAGTTTTCATGGGGTGGCTTTATGTAGTAGGTGTCCTGTGGGACCCAGTGGTGCAGTCTTCTTTATCTCCTGAACTGGGGGCTCTAGGAATGTCCCTTTGTGGGTTATGTGGGGCCTCCTGCTATAACTGAGTCTTGATTGTTGGTCTGTTTGTATGTGGGATTGGCACTCATGCTGTGTGACTAAGGCCCACCCCCGACCATGACATGTGAGCTACTGCACAGGTGCTCCAAGCCAATGGTACTTCCAACCTCAGCATGACACTCCTGTGGTGCCAAGAACCAATTTCTTTCCTTTCTCTCCCTGCCTTCCAAGGACCATCTTATGACTGTTGCCCCTTGGAATGGTTTTGTACGTGAATTGGAGATCTGGTGCCACCTGTGGATGCCACAAGAAAGGCGTCTTCTGCCTTGGAAATTGTAGCCTCAGATTCCCACCATGAAGCAAAGCAACTTCCAAATATGGATGATCAATTGTGTTTTTCTTTCTTTTATCAGACAAACGTTGGGTGTGAAAAGGCAGTAAGACCTTATATATCTTATCTTCCATAATCAACCCCATAGGAAAAGTTCCTTCAGTGAAATCACTGACCACACAGGTGAAGTTTGGGGGCTTCCTGTGGAATCAATTAACCAGGTTCCATAGAGACTGTGGATATAATCAAGTGTTGGCTGAGTGAATGAGGCTTAAACAGCTATCTCTCTCCTTTTTTTAAAGATATTATTTTTATTTACTTTTACAGAAGGGAAGAAAGGGAAGTAGATAGAAAGAGAAACACCAATGTGTGGTTGCTTTTCATACACCTCCTATGGGAACCTTGCCTGCAACCCAGGCATGTACCCTGACTGGGAATTGAACAGGCAACTCTTTGTTTTGCAGGCCGGTGCTCAAGCCACTGAGCCACACCAGCCAGGACTAAACAGCTATCTCTGAAGACATGCCAGCTCTCCCTCTCACATATCAGTCAAACTATCATTTTCTCTCTATAGCCCAAAATATATAAGACCAAAGAACCTTGGGATAATTTACTACAGTTACTTCATTTTATGAGTACCCTATTTTGCCATGTATAATGCACAGTTTTTGCCCAAATTTTTGAGGGAAAAACAAGGATGTGCATTATACATGGGTAGTACTAATTCTGTATCTATATAAATGTTTTCAATTATTTATGCTTATGCACTAGAAGTATAACTCTAGAAAGCAATAAGGATATCCATATGCAAAATACCCTGGAATATGATCATCAGTTTTGTTTCTGAATATAAATAAATAAATAATTGAATTTAAAAATTAAAATGAAAGATTTTTTTCCTGAAAGTTTGGGCCCAAAACGTGGGTGCCCATTATACACAGCAAAATATAGTAATTATAATTGCTCCCTTTTAGTTTATGAAGTCTTTTCTCAAAATCCTCACAATGTTCTCAAACACACAATAGTAGCTGTTATTATGATAATTTATATATGAGGAAACTGAGTCCCAGAGAGGGTTATGGATTTGACTAATTAATGAAAGGGCTTGCTTTAGGCAAAATGCTGATATCCTGATTCCTAATCCTTACTTCTCCTTACCACGTGAAAAGTAATGGAAATATTACAGATTTATATTCCTTTACTTTTTATTTTAACTTTCAAATTTTTGGTCTCTAAGCATAGAAATATTGCATAGTAATATTTATACTTTACCTAACTATTTGTTCTTTAAAATAGGTCATGTAGAAAAAATACATCCTGGCTCTAAAAGCAACAAGTTTGGATCTAAAGAAATGTAGAAAAAGTACAAATTGGTAAACCTCTTGCCTCTAAAAGTGATCATTTTGGATAAAATTAAAAAATCAGGTAGTAAGTTTGTTCCACAAGGGCAGTGACCACAACTTATGTGTTTCTGCACCCTCAACACACAATGAGGTGTTTGGGGCAATGTAAGCTCTCAGTAAATGTTTGTTGGATCAAGAATGTAAAAGAAATATGAAAACTATGCATTTAATATCTGTTTACCTTTTTATGAACATATATGTTCACAGAGTATATTTGCTATAGTCAAAATAGAAGTTAAACCCAATAGATGAATTTAGAATCCAGAACATCAGAAATGGAAGGGCATAGAATGTCATCTAGTCCTGACCTGGTAAATGTGGGTTTAGTCTCTGCAGATTCAGCAAGTTCATGCACTTTCCTTGCTTTTTATTTAATAGGGAAAAATAACAGTATCGGCTTTATAGGGTTAAATGAGATATTACTGGCAACACAACACACAATAAATATTACCTATATTAGGATTTCAATATTTATTTGTTAAGGAAGTAAAGCTGAGTCTTTACCCACCACCCCATCTTCCTATCTGTCCCCAATCCTCCATTATTCATATCTATTCTTCAATAAATAAGTTGAGATCTGGGCATGAAAGAGAAATTTCCAGTGGTGAGGGGGATGAAACATTGAACTTAAGAACACTAAGTCTCTCTCTTCCAGCATGGTTTGGGGGTAAATGTTTAAAGAATTGGCATACTCTGGTTTCTCTTCAGAATGCACAAATTTTTTGCATTTTACTAAAGAATTGGGTAGGTAAGCTGTGAGCCTTCCTGAAGGCAGGTGAGCAGACTGGTTGGCTCGTTGCTCTCTCCCACCCGTCCAAAGATGCAGAGGAGTCAGTCTCAGGTCTTTTTGTCCAGACCTTGCTGCCTTTCCTTCTCTGTCAGACCACAGCCCACTTACCCTTCTCTCACAGAGAGAGGTTTCATTTTGTGAAGGCAAGGAGACCTACCTCTCCTAGAGAACACCTCGCAGAAGGCCTCTTTATCCAGGAGCACCAATGAAAAAGGTGCAGCCACTTACCTCAGAGGTGGAAAGCACATGGCACCCCTCCCCTTCCTCCTCACAATGAATCCATTCAGAGCAAGCAAGCACTTTACCCAAAGGCTACCGATCAACAGGCAGACCAGGAACAATGAAAAGACTGGCATTAAAGGATAGGCTGAGCACCTTTCTCAGGAATCTGGACCAGGTAGTAAAAAGGGACTGAGCAATTTAGCAACAGGGACAGAAGCTGGACAGTTATGAAGCAGAGAAGTTGGATGGGGCAGCCATGATGGGCCCTGAGCAAATGAAGTGGGCAGTGAGGAAGTGGGTTTATAGCGTTTAGAAAACACAGAAAATAAAGCAGATGTACCAAGACACAACAAAAGGCAGATCAAGATGGATCCCTGAGCTGCCCCATTCCCAGACGTACCAAAACTCCTTTTTCCCTTGAAGAAGCTTAAGGGAATCTGTGTTCCTTACCACCAAAGATCCTAATCAGATCACAGAATTTTGCAAAGGCATGGACACAGCGGGGGGCTGGTGACACATCCTCCATAGTGGTATCTTCAAATACATGTTTTGTTTCAGATACTTTGTTTGCAGGAAGTTTGTTAAAGCCATTGTGAAAATAATGTAGAGGAAACAATGCAAAAAAGAAAAAAAAAAGACCTTGAGATGTACACAGAAGGTTGTCAGACAATACTCCCCGAGTAACCAACACTTCTGGCTTTCTCACACACACACACACACACACACACACACACACACACACACACGTCCTGCCCCAGGTCCAGCAGTCGATCTCTCAATAGCTAGTGTCCCACAAAAGATGGGCCCTTCATGATGCATTTACTTTCCCTGCTGGCAGCAGTTGACCTGAGTTGGGCTGAACCTAGAGGGACAGGCTATTCTCAAGATCCAGATTGCCTGGAGCTCCAAGCTGACCACCCTTAAGACACCAGTGGTTCTGTGGCTCCTCCTCCTACCCTGACCTCCCAGAAGCTCTCACTCTGCTTTGGACTGATGTATTCACCTCCCATTACAAGCCTGACCAGATGCCCAGGACCTATCCTGTAACTTCCAGCTAATTGTTGTGGTCCTTTAACTAAACTGTTTACCCATCTTTTCCTAGATTCTAAGTCTAGAGTACCTAGCAAGACTAATCTCATCTTGCCTCAGAGTGCTATTTACTTCCCACACCACTACCACCAAAACTCAAGCTCAATTAGCAGAAAGACTAACAGGAGACAGAAACTTGGTTACCACCAACATCAACTGTTCACTGTATGACAGACCAGTAGGAGGACCGCCAATAAGTAGTCACACAAGGAGAAGAGCTTGTAGTCATGGGAGAGAGAGCAGACTGCACACCCCACTCCAAGCTGTTGGAGCCGCAAGTCTAGTCTGCACTAGGGGTGGGGTGCAAATGTGGCAGGGGCAGCTAAAATATAGGACTGAAGTTTGAAAGCAGACAATGAGATTGAGTCTTAACCAAAATGATAACTGTCTCAGCAACTGATATTGATGGACAAATTATAGATTTGAACTGTGCATCATTAAGGGAGCCTGCTAAGAAGCAGGAAATCACATGGTTTGAAGAGTAGTACATAGCAATTACTAGGAAAATAATGTCATTTCATTGATACCCAGTAAGCTGATACTACTTAATCTAACTATTCACAACATAGTGATCACCAGCTTCTGATGATGTATTTCGGAAACTTCCGCAATCAGGGAGAGTAACCACATTAGTCCCAGCTTCTGATGGAAAAAAGACACTAAGCAATGGTAGTTCGGTGGAAAAATAGGATCACAAAAGCAAAAGGGGAGTGTGCAGTGCAGCCCAGGCAAGGGTTCCAGGGTCTAATTTGGTCAGTATTACAATATACAGCATGGCATGTTAAAGTGAGTCAAAGAATGTTGTATGTTGTGGCAATAAGAGAAGCTGGTATCACAGAAAAGATAAGAAAAAAAGGAAATTATTTTATATTAGAACAAAGTTTGTTTAAGAACTCAGTTAAATTAGAGTTAAACTGAAAATAACTGTATGATTCCATGACATTTTAAAGACTTTTATTTTCTGAGTCTGCCTTCAATGTGGTCTGCTGTGCTGTCACCCCCATAATAAGCAGAGTGATCTAACATGTATCCAAAGCACGTAGATTTTGGCCTCAAATAAAATTCCACAGCAAAAAGAACCAGGAAGCCTTGAAAAGTGTCTGATTCTATATATTGGAGCAAAGATAATTAAGATGGGTCTGGAGCATCAATTTTTTGCCAGAAAGAAAGTATGCTTCCAAAATGATCCAGGGCAATTTTAAAGGATAAAGAGTCCATTTGGAAGGGGTTCCCACTGAGCAAGTTGTGACAATTCTGTCATTAGACAGAAAGCAACAGTCTCTGTAGAGCTGTATGATGCATGGTTTAAAAAAAAAAAGGACCTGCACAATTTTTTAAATGATATTTGCAGTATGTTGATAAAGCCAAACTATGTCTATACTATACTCAAGTTTTGGTCAACATCAGAATTTCATCATTGCAAATCTAACAGCTAAAAGATTAATTGCAGTCGTGGTAGAAGATGCAGAATCTCATCAGCTCAACTCAGGCAACAAAAAATTATAGATTTTACTCTTAAAAAAATGACATAACCTTCAAAAAGTCCAATGATCTCCACAGTGACTCAGTCTAATAAACATCAAGTCATGATGAATCATCCAAGAAATCTGACTCCTGTCCTTGGGCAAGAATATCCCACCAAGCGTCCCACCCATAGCGCCTCAGTGTGAAGTGGCCTGAGAGGACTGTTCCGCAGCCCTCGACTGGGAAAGTACATTTGTAATGTCAGGATAGTTAAAAGAATCTACCTGAATTGATACTTTGGTGCCAGTTATCTGTAATAATGAGTTTTATTCCGCTGTTTCATATGTACTTTGATTTAAGATGTTTGAAATAAGTAAGAGAATCTTTTACATTTTTATAGATTTACAAGAGTTGCTTAAAAGTTTAGGAAGATTTTGCTTATTAGATTTAAAAGACTCCTTGGGGGCTGTATTTGAAAGAATCAGGTAAATTAATTTTGAAAGTATGATTTGAAATGTCAAAGGGAATTTGATCCATTAAGTGCAGAAGTAGTGTAGTATAATTAAGAAAGATTCAATCTGTAAAACCCATGGCTAATGGAAAATCAAAGAACAAATAGAAAAAATCTTATTTTTATACAAAAATTACTGGATTTATAATAAGATAACAATATTTTTAAACTGAAGTTTTAGGCTTGAGGACATTATACTAAGTCAAATAAGTCAATTACAAAAAGACAAAAACCGTGTGGCTCCACTTATACGAGTAGTCAAAATTACAGAGAGAGAAAGTAGAATGGTAGCTGCCCGGGGCTAGAGGGCAGGAAGTAGGGACTTAGTGTTTAATAGATACAGAACTTCCATTTTACGATGTGAAAAGTTATGGAGGTGGGTGGTAGTGATGGTTGCACAACCTTGTGAATGTATTTAACAGCAGTGAACTGTGCACTTAAGTATATTTAAGATGGTAAATATTATTTGTATTTTCACTTTACAATGAAAAAAAAATCAGATGTCCTGGAATCCATCATTTCCACGGTTATTTGTTCCTGTATTTATTTCCTGCTTATCCCCTAATCTTGGCCCACTGACCACAGCTTTATTGGGATGTAATTGACACATTACATTAAGTTTTAGGTCTATGAAGTCAACACTTCATAGCAGATTCCCTCTTGTTAGAGTGTGGAATTGGTCCTGATCCCTCTCCTCCTCCCACCCATATCCTGGGCTCTCTCACCACCCAAGGAATTCTCACCTGCAGGGATCCCCTCTCCCTGGGAATATCAATTTGTCTCTCTCAATGAAATCATCTCAATAATAATATTTCTTGGTGAGATAATTATCATATAAACATACCATACAAAACCATTCTTAGACCCTATCTTTCACAACTAAAAGAGTTGGCTATATTCCCTGCGGCCACTTCCTCAACCCCTGCTTTCATTCTGTCTTCAACCAAACTATCCTCCTCACCTTCCACTGAACAGCCCTGCCTAAGTCACCAATGACCTACCATTGAAGTTAGGATAAAATGCAAGGGCCTCTCTCGGGCTTACAAGGCCCTGGCACCCTAGTCTCTGCCAATACACTGGAATTTTCGCTCCTCAAACACTCTCCTTCCTGTCCTTGGGCCATGGAACTAGCTGTCTTCTCTGCTAGGGACAGCTGTCACACTGATCTCCATCTTATCTGTCCTGTCATTCAGGACTCAGCGGAAACATCACCTCTGCCACCTCTGCAGAGACGCTTCCCTAATCACCTTAGCTAAAGAATTCCCCTACCCTATCTTTTTTTATCCTAGTACTGGCTTTAGTTCCTGAGTAGCCTTATCCCTGCTGCAAATTATCTTATTTTCTTTTGTTGATAAATAAATAAACTGCTAAATAAATAAGCATATTCAATAAATGTTTTGACTGCTTCACTGCTAAGAGAAATCCCATATCCATTAGCAGCCATCCCTCATTATCCCTTGACAACCTCAAAAATGCTTTCTGTTTCTATAGATTTGCCTGTAGATTCTGGACATTTCCCACAAATGGAATCATACAATGTATGGTCTGTTGTGGTGGGCTTCTTTCACTTAGCATAATGTTTTCAAGGTCATCCATGTTGCCGTGTATATCAGCACTTCATTCCTTTATATGACCAAATAATATTTCATTGTGTGCCATATGCCACATTTTATTTGTCCATTCATCAATTAATGGACATTTCCACCTTTTGGTTATTGTGATCATGTGGACATTTGTGTATAAGTATTTAAGTGCATGCTTTCAATTATCTTGGGTATATTCCTAAAAGTGAAGTTTCTTGATGGTATGATATTCTATGATTAACTTTGTGAGGAGCTGCCAAACTGTTTTCTACAACAGCTGAACCATTTTACATTCTCACCAGTAATGTATGAGAGTTTCAGTTTCTACACACCCTCATACCTACTTTCTGTTGGATTTTTTTTTTATGGCCATTCTAGTAGTTGTGCCATAGTATCTTATTGTGGATTTCCTAATGACTAGTGATGCTGAGCACCTTGTGATGTACTTGTTGGCCATTTGTATATATTCTTTGGAAAAATGTCTGTTCAAGTCATTTATC
The DNA here is from genome assembly GCA_004027475.1 of Anoura caudifer. Taxonomy (NCBI): domain Eukaryota; kingdom Metazoa; phylum Chordata; class Mammalia; order Chiroptera; family Phyllostomidae; genus Anoura; species Anoura caudifer. The sequence continues at coordinate 16,153 of PVKU01012159.1, read as the reverse complement.
CATTTTTTAATTGGGTTATTTATCTTTTTGTTATTGAGTTGTTAGGGGTTCTTTATATATTTTGAATACTAGAGCCTTATCTATTATTTCCAAGTACTTTCTCCCCTTTTGTGGACTGTCTTTTGATTTTCTTTTTTTTCTTTTTCTTTTTTTCTTTTTGTCCTGGATTTTATTTATTTATTTTTTATTTTTTAATGATACATTTTATTTTTTTGTTTTTTTATTTATTTTAAATTTATTTTAATTGTTGTTCTTGTACAGTTTTCTATCTTTTACTCCCATCCCAGTTCACCACCCCAGCCCTCCCCACCTCCCTCCCATTTCCACTCCCCTAGTTTTTATCCATGTGTCCTTTATAGTTGTTCCTGTAAACCCTTCCCCTTTTCCCCTGAAATTCCCTCCCTCTCCCCTCTGGTGACTGTCAGTCTGTTTTCAATTTCAGTGTCTTTGGTTATATTTTGCTTGTTTGTTTGTTTTGTTGGTTAGGTTCCTGTTAAAGGTGAGATCATATGGTATTTGTCTTGATAATGTTCTTTGATGCCCAAAAGTTTTTAACTTGATGAAGTCTAATTGGTCAGCCTACTTTAAAAGATATTTAAACAAAACATTTTATTATGGAAATTTCCAAACATACATAAATTTAAGCAGTCTTATGAACCCCCTGAATTTGTCATGAAGCTTCAACAACTACCAGCATTTTGTCGATGTTATTTCATACATGTCCCTGGTTTTCATGGTTGTTTTGTTTTAGCTGTAATCTTTTGAACTAAATAGAAGACATCATGTCTTTGCACCTATAAGTACTTCAGTATGCATCTCTGACAAGGACTTTTTGGTTTACATAAATATCATGCCTCATCCCACCTAACAAAATAAATAATTATTAATATCATCTAATACTAAACCCATATTCAGATTTTCCCAGTTGTCTCAAAGGTGTCTTTTTTTTAGTTAGTAAACTAACTTGATTCAGGATCCCAACAAAAGCCACAAATTACATTTAGCTGCTATCTTTCAAGTCTCTTCTTTATAACAGCCTCCTTTCCCTCCATCTTTTTCACGTCATTGATTTGTTAGAAAAATCACATCACTTGCTTCATTGGGTATTTCCCACATTCTGGACCTGGCTGAGGTCACATATTAAAAGATGTTTTAGCCCCATTTACATACAAACAACTGAGCAGCCAACATTGGAGTCTCAGAACCAGAACAGATCTTAATAATAACTAACAGTTATATGGCACAGACTGCGTTGGCACTATACATACATGAACTCATTGAATCTTTACAATTACCCTAGGAAGTAGTTGGTACTCTCATCCAAGGCTGAGACTGAAAGAAGACCCCAAGTCCTGTTCTGGAACAGTTGACTTGAAGTATCATTCTCTCTTGTTATGCAAATGGAGTGCCAAGGTGGCTTCTGTTAGAGTATAACAGAGCCCTTTGAAACAGATATTTTCCTCACTTTACAGATGAGGACATGGGGATCCAGAGGGGTGACCTTTTTTTACCCAAGGGCTTCCTAAGGTCTCTTTCCCTGGGCTGTAGTCTTCCTAAGCACTGATTCTAGGCTGAAGCTGGCCCAGGTCCAGGGGCAGCCACACCAGGTCCAGGTTCTCCTCTAGTGTCAGCAGAGGTCTCTCTGCCTAACCAGTCTATGATTTCATAAGGGGCTGCTGAGCCAAGCCTGAAACATGGAATGCTGACCACAAAGTGTTCCCAAAGGAAGCTACACACAAAGTATTAGCAGGCAATCAAGTATGGTCCCAAATGGCCCACTGCAGCAGGTCCTTGTATGGTTAGGCGCCCTGTAGAGAGGGCTGAACTGCTGGTTTGTCCAGAGACACAATGGTCCACAGGTTGCTCATCTTCCAAATCCCCACCCCAACACCTGTATGCTTCTGGGTCTCCTTTCATCTTCACCTTTCTTTGCATCCTCACCTTCTGTCCAGAAATTAAGCCCTCCTTCCCCCCTTTCCTGGGGTAGAAGAGAAAGCCAGACACAGAAGCCAGACCCACTTGGGAAAATTAGCAAGACTCAATAGGTTGAATTTGTATGAAGGCAGGAGCTAAAATGGGAAATTCACAGGGAATGAGTCCTCTTCTAGTCCATCTTCTATCTGATGCATGAAACCTAGGTACCCTGCTCAAGCTAAATGCTTCAGTTTCTTCATCTATAAAATGAGAATGATCTGCTGCAAGGGCCCAGAGACATTTTCTGGAACAGATTGGATAGTCATATTTTAAGATTCCTGGGCCAGGCCTTTTCTGTCCTTGCTTCTCAACTCTGTCCTTCTCAACTCTGCCATAGACAACTTGTGAAGGAATGGCTGTGGCTATATTCCAATAAACCTTTACTTACAAAAATAGGTGGCAAGCTGGGGCTTGGTGCACAGGCTAGCCCATTCCTGACCTACTCATGGAGTTGTGGGAAGATGAGGTGACAGATGTGACGCTGCTCTGTGGATTGTACAGGGTGAATTACTTGAGAGGAACTGGGATGCGTGAGCAGAGGATGTGGTAAATAAAATGAAGACCACAGCACCCGCCGGCGGTAAGCTTAACACACAGGAAAGGATACATGGACCCAGCAGCCAGGTGGGCATGGTCTCCGATGGAGGTTTTGCTCCAAGCTGCCTCCCAAACCACACCGAGTCATCGTTTACTCAACAGCTGAACTGAGAGACCAACCCACTGCCGAGGACTTTGCAGGTTGCAGCCCCGCCCAAAAAGCTCAGTTGGGGAGGAGCCTCCCGCGCTGGCCCGGCGTGCTCTGCGCCAGGCCACGCCCCCTGAGTCCGCCCACTGACTCCCTCCCGCACTACCCAGGGATCCCGTTGCAGCGTCTCAAGCTACGGCTAGTAGGTGAGCGCGGGCGGTTGGGTGAGCGCCCCCCACCCCCGCCCTAGGCTACTCTCGGAACCCCGGGCGTGGCCTGGGGGGCCTGGATGGAAGCCGAGCCCGGAGTCCTCAGCGAGGTTGCCGCAGCTCCTCTCCTCACAGCTGCTTGAGTGCCTGGCGCGGCCTCGGAGGCCGACGGGAGCGCTGGCTTGGCGCGGGTGGGCCTGGGGGCATCCGTACGGAGGCCAGAGCCCTTCCTTACCTAGGCTGTTTTCTCATTGAAAAAAAGGGTCAAGTTTTGTGACTCCTTAGAAATTTTTTATTAAAATAAGTACCCCGCGTTCTTATTTGCAGCAACTTACTTGCCAATTAAACACTTCACAGACAGGAAGACAGTAAGTTTCACAGTTAAGTAATTGTGAATTTTTCTGAAATAATAGGATGCCCCCAGGATGTGTTTCCGAATAAACTAGTTGATGAAGGAATGTGGGTGGGAGTAGAGGTAAAACAAGGTTGGCTGTGAGTTGATGATTGAAGTTAATGTAATATTTTGTCTACTTTTGTATATGTTTGCAATTTGGCATTAAAATTTTTTTTTCTAAAATGAAATTTGCTGTGAATGCCTGACAACCTGTGTTCAAATAATGTGCCTATAGTAGTCAGCAAGGACTGCCATGACATGTACTAGGTGGGAGAAATTTATTTTTCTCATGATCCTAAAGGCTAGAAGTCCAAAGTCAAGGTGTCAGCAGAGCTGGTTTCTTCTGAGACTTCTCATTGGCTCATAGATGATCACTTTCTGCCTTGTCACCTCTCATGATCTTTCCTGTGTCCGTGTCCTAATCTCATGTTCTCATAAGGACATCATATTGAATTAGGGCCCACCCTAATGACCTTATTTTTTCTTAACTACCTCCTTAGAGGCCCCATCTGTAAATACAGTCATATTTGGAGGCAGGGGAGGAGGGTTAAGACTTAAGCATATGAATTTGCATAGACTTAATTCTGCCCTTAACTTCCATTTTATTAGTTTGGAATTTTAACCAATTTACTTAGCCTGTCTATGCCTCCATTTTCACTGCTTTAGATAGGGGCAATAGTAGTAATTGCGTCATGGAGTTGTGAGATAATAAATGTAAAGCTGTCAGAACTGTCTAGCATACAGTCATACTCAATAAATTGAACATATACTTCATCTGTAAATTAGTGGTCATAGCGTTTCACTGTGGATGAATAGTGGAGAGATACAGTTGAGTATTTAGTGCTGTGGGAATAAAAATAATAGTCACAGATATTATCACCAGGGTGTCTACTACTGTGCCAGACATTTTATGTGTGTTCATTCATTTACTAATCACAGCCACCCTAGCAGTGGCCCATTGTCACATGCCTATATAGCAGGTGTAGAGGCTGGTACACAGAGATGGAACTGAGATTTGAACTCAGACCCTCACCACTGTGTTGTATTGCCCTAGTTAAAAAGAATGTAGCCTGAGAGGGTGTTCAGTCAGCAGGCAGAGCTAGGGAATTATTGGCTGACTTCTCTTTTTCTTGGCCCAGGTTTACAGCGGTGGCAGCATTCATGGCAGGTCCCCTGTGGCGGGCAGCAGCATTTGTGCAGAGACACAGGACAGGCTTATTGGTGGGTTCCTGTGCAGGCCTGTTTGGGGCCCAAATCTCGTACCACCTTTTTCCAGATCCTGTGGTCCGATGGTTATACCAGTACTGGCCTCAAGGCCAGCCAGCCCCGCTCTCCCCAAAGCTACAGAGACTCTTCCAAGAGGTGCTAGAGGACATAGGTGTCCCATCAGGCCATTGCTATGAGGCCTTCACCACCTTCACCTTCCAGCCTGTGAGTGCTGGCTTCCCAAGACTCCCTGCTGGGGCTGTGGTGGGCATCCCCGCCAGCTTCCTGGGTGACCCACTGACCAACACCAACCATCCTGTGGTTGTACATGGGCAAAGAGTGGACTGGAAGAGCCCAGAAGGTACCCAGCTGAGAGATGCCCTAACCCTGTCTCATGATGCTCAGAAGTTTGCCTTGGCCAAGGAGGTGGTGTACCTAGAGAGCAGTGCCGCTGCCCTGCAGGCCCTGGTGGCCCCAGCTTGCCTAGCAGGAACCTGGACACTGAGCGTGGGTGCGAAGCATGCACTGGGGCTCTATGGAGGCCCCATGAACTTACGGGCTGCATTCAACCTGGTGGCAGCAGTAGCGGGCTTTGTGGCTTACGCCTTGTCCACCGACTCTCTCACTCATGCCCTGGAAGCCTGGCTGGACCGACGCACAGCCTCCCTGTCTGCAGCCTATTCCCAGGGTGGAGTGGAGTTCTATGAGAAGGTTTTGTCGGGCAATCTAGCCCTGCGCAGTCTCTTAGGCAGGCCTGGAGAGAAGCTGTATACTCCCAGTGGGAATGTTGTTCCCAGACATTGGTTCCGCATCAAACATTTACCTTACACGACCCGCCGGGACTCTATGCTGCAAATGTGGAGGGCAACGCTCAGCTCAGGCCGCTCGTGAGGGACCCATCTCGCAGGCAGCTCCAGCTCATGCAGGCATCACCCTGCCATTGACACTGGGGGCTCTTTTGTGCATCTGCACCCATAGCCCCGTGTCAGAAAAAATCACAGGCTTTAGAGTTAAACAGCCTAGATCCTACCCAGCCCACTTCTTACCATCTCAGCACCCTTGGGCACATCCCTTTATGAATCTGAGCCTTGGTTTCCTCCACTGTAAAATGGGGATGATGTAAATTTCTGGCAGGATTGTGGGGTCCCCTGGCAGAAAGGTGTTCCATAAATAAACAGGATGTTCCTCCGGTCTTTGAATACCAGTGGGCTCTAAGGGTCAGAACACATCTCACCACCAGAGGTGCTGGTAGGATGTAAACACTTCTACAGCGAAGAACAACAGCATAGTTTTCCTGTTGGTCAAATCCTAATTTCCTTCTACTGTAGTAGAGATTAAAGGCTTTGAGAGGCCAAGGTGAGAAGCTATTGTCTGCCTGAGAGGCTGGGAAATAATGAGCTTGCGGTGGGGCTTTAAGAGTGATGTGTCCAGTGTAGCTGGCATGCTCAGAGAGGGCTGGGCAGCCAACAAGGTGTGGTGGGCCCCAGGAGAGCCCCTAGGCCTGAAGGGAAGGTGTTGCTGGAAACCGGCAAGACCTAGGGTGAGGGAGACCTGGCTGGATCTCTGGCCAAAGGAAGGGTAAGGAACAAACCATTGCCAAACGATGACCCTGCAGGTATGGAGGCCACCAGTGGGGTACAGAGCATGCTCAGGGCTTGGACAGCAGAGGGAGTGAGGTGAGGGCATAGGGGAGATGGAGATGGGATGAATGAACTTGGCTTACAGAGCAGGCTGGAGGCAGATAGCGGACCTGGCCTGGTGTCCCACATCTTTGGCCAGCTTGTTTTCCTTGAGCCCTCTGGTGGTAGACAGAGCAGACCCAACTTTTGATCTTTGGACAGAAGATTTAAGTGAGGATGGTGAGGAGAATTACGATCAACAAGTCAGGCTTCCTGTATTGTTTTTGTTGATCACTATGTTTTCCGTGGAAGAGCTGAAGAATTCGGGCCTGATGCCAATGTAACTCAGGGAAGGGTACACAGCAGTATGGGAGGCCCACTCAGTGGCGGCACATAGTTCCTGCAGGAGACTGTGAAGGAGAGTGAGCATGATGGTGAACTATGCCTTCCCGTGGAGTCCTTCGCTGTGGGCTGGCGCTCGGTGCTCTGGCTGTATTCTGTGTCAGCCTGCAGGTCCCTGTATCAGGCCTAGGCAGACTGTTACTACATACAGAGCACCCTGTCTCTCAGGTCCTTGGGACAGTATTGGCACACTCCCCGCCCACACCCCAACTACTATCAATACTGCAGGAGCCAAGATGGTGACATCAGGCATTCCTGTCCAGATGGTGAGCTAAGGGAGCCCATTGTACATGGTGTGGGCTCCCTAAAATGGCTCTTACTTGGCTCTGTCTACTATTCCATGTCAAATTTTGTCTCCACTCAAGGGCTGTTCCCAGTCCCCACATATGCCTTACATGGCCCCACCCCCAAACTTCAGCTCACAGAGCCTCCATCCATGAGCTGCCCCTCCTCCTCACCACCCTCTGCATATCCCCTGAGCCTGGCTCAAGCCTAGACAATATGAACATCTGAAACCTTCCCACTGCAGCCACCTCCTCTGGCATCTTCTTGCTTTCTGGCTAAAGTTGCATCTCCAAGCCTGGGCCTGCTGGCCTCCCCAACTCTCCTGTATCCCACTTCCCACAGCTCTGTGGATGCTAGCCTCATCAGCACTGTGATTCCTTACATGCCTCCCCTCCTTAACACACAGGCCTTTGCCATGGCTGTGTCCTTCATTTGAGGTGCTCTCTCCTGCAGGATGACTCAGGGACCTGACTCCAGGAACATCCTCATGCGTGCCCTGCTGCACACCGTGCACCTCTCCCTAGCCCTTTCTGCAACTATAATTAAACAAGCTGCTGTGGAGTTAGTGGCTTGGCACCTCCTGCTGAAATGTATTATCTGCAAGGGCAGGGCTGTGTGTCTTTTTCACAGCTCTAGACTGAGGCTCTCCATAACGTTTTTTTAATACATGAATGAGACTCTTAGGCTACAACAGAGAGACCTGGCCCCTTAAAGTCCCTGAGCAATTACAGTAAGGCTGGCTGGAGTATGAATGTTACGTGACCCCAGTGCTGTCTTCCCATCTTGGGACTTTTTGAGAACAGGGTATGGTCCTGATCTCCCACGATTGCTGATTTCAGTGGGGAAAGCAGGACACTTCTTGGTCACTTCCTAAAGGGTACAGTGACTATTCAGGGACCCCAGGAGGCTTTAGGCCCTTGCACACAGTTTTGGGGTTGATCCCAGAAAGATTAGAAACGTGCAGATGGGCCAGGTGACAGGAGGTCACCCTGTGAATGTTGCCCCGCATCTTCATTCTCAGATGTCTGCTGTGTACCTCAGTCATCTGTACTCTGCCTGGATCCCTGGGGGCATTGTTCTACTAAGTCATGCCCCCCATACATTCATGGTTCTCAGAGCTACATCAGTACATGAATCCAACCCTCACCACGCACATGCACATCCGAACACAGCCATAATAAAGGGAGGGGAGTCGCAGGGTCATGGTGCTGACGTTGGCTCTGCCCATCTACTCTACTTCCTCCGTCCCCACCAGCCAGCGTCCATAGTGCAGGGCCCCATGCGGCCATGCCTGGAGCTGAGCACATGCACCTGGAGCCCAATCCCACATGTGCATACTCCCAGACTGGGTTCCAAATGGATGTGAGAGTCCTTACCCAGTGAGGCCTCCTGCCCACCCCATTCCTACAGTAATGTTTATGGGGCCCTTATTGTGCCCAGACACTGTGCTGGGTTTTTAGAGGCATCTTTAAAGATTTATCCCCAAATTCAAACATGTAGCTGGTGAGATTATTTCAACTTTAAAGGCAAGCAAACAGCACAGAAAGGTGAGGAAATTTTCCCCAAATCGTAAAGCTTTGTAAGTGACAGAACCAGGATTTAAAGCTAGTAGCCTGGCTCCAGATCCCATTCTTGAAACCCTACATTTATACTGTCCTATTTATCCTGAGGTTTTCATAGCACAAATTTATACTGGGATTCTACAGCCTTTCTCCCCATGCTGGCTAGAGGTGATTTTCCAGTCTCACCTATTTTATCAGGGAGGAAAGAAAAGATCACTGAGCAGAGCCTTCTGGAACCTCCAGTAGAGACCCTTTCAGCTAACTGACGAGGAAGGGCCACCAGATATATTTTGTGCTGAAGTGGGAATGGGGTGGAAGAGCAGAGTCCTAGGAAGCCCCAGCTGAGGGCACCTTAGGAGGCAGAAAGAGCTATGAGTTCAAGCTCCCATCTTAGTAGAATGACCTTGAACAAGCGATTTCACACCTGATCTCTAGTTTCCCATTTGTAAAATTAGGATATTAATATGTATCTTATAGCACTGTTTTGACAACAGAAAATGAGATAAAGTTTGCAAAATGTGAAGCCCAGTGAGGGTATGTAGTAAGCTTTAAAAGAAGATTGGTTTCCTAAATTTTAGTATTTTTATGTGGTACAAGTACCAGAGTATTCAGGCCTTGGGGTTGCTGCCCAAATACCAGTAATTCTTGAGACTTGAACCCTCGCAGGGAACTCACCATTGCCTAATACAAGTCTGCGCTTACAGCTTTTCAAATGCCAGTTAGGGCAGTTCTTTAGGTTACTATCGGTTGGCACTTTTTGGGAAATTATTGTACTTGACAGCAGCTGAGAGCAAAGGACCCAGGTGGCCCCAGGGGGAAATGTCTGACTGGAGAAAGGGCATTAAGATGGGTGATAGTCTTTTGCACCTACTATACTAGTAATTTTTAGATACTAGTACATTCATTGTTGGTAAGGTTGTGGTAAAATTGGCATGAGCATACACTCTTGTTGACAGTAATAGGCAGCTTTGCCCCCACTGCTCCCCGCTCCTGTATTCTTAGTCTGGGGTCATCCTTTCCCTTGCTCCCCTTGGTTTTGAAACAATAGACTACCACAACATTGAGCAGATGTCACTTCTGTAATTAAGTTGGAAAGATTTTGACTTCTGTCTTGCTAGCAGAATGCTATCTTCTTGGATGCATGCTTTATTGAACCAAGTTGCTATGTTGGAGAGACCCACATGGAAAGTCTGACCAACAGTGGGCTAAGAACTGATGACATCACTCCAACAGCCCCCAACAACCATGTGAGCATGAAAGAGAATCCTTCCCATCAGGCTTTAAGACGATACCTCAGCCTCAGTGACGACTTCATCTCCGCCAGTTACAGACCCTGAAGCAGAGGACATAGCTAAACCATGTCTGGATCCTTGATCCATAGAAATAGTGGGACAATAAATGTGGGTTGTTTTAAGCCACTTAGTTTTATAGGGTTTTTATGCAGCAATGGACAACCAATACATATTATCAATTGACATGTTTTTACAAAATAATGTGGCAGAACTTGATACAATTATAAAATTGCATTTTTTAATCTAGTAATTTCAAACTTTAAAATTTACCCTAGAGCTACAATCCAACAGGACCTAGTAGTATATGCCCAAAGATGTATTTGAGCAATAGCTATAACACACACAAAAAATAGGAATAATGGAAATCTTGCACAGTAATGACTTAGGAAATTGTGGTACATCTATTTGTTGAATATTGTTCAGTCACAAAAAAGTATAATTATGAAGATTATGGTAGAAACATGGAAATATTAGTTATAAATATCAAACCTTTAAAAAATATGAAGTAACACTTGCATGATGATTGCAATGATGTAAATATAAGATATTGAAAGTCATTGTTTTGTGGTAGAAATCTGGACAACTTTATTCATTCAATATATATAAGGACTTAACACTGTCTATATTTATATACACATACACACAAAGGTTTATTCAAGGGTGGAGGGAAGGGGGTGCATCCCTCTTCCTGCATCAGGGTGACAGATTCTGGCATCACTGCTTTTGGACTTGTATCCTTGGGGTATGACCAACCTTCAGTCTGTCAGTCACCGGGCAGGTCATGACAATGTGCTGCTCAGATTTGCTGTGGGAGCAGAATTGACTGACAGTCCCATCTGTTTTTCCTCTAGATCCACCACCACATTTTCACTGAGGCCAATGGGCCTCCTGCCTGCCACTTTCAGCCAATGACTGATCACGGTGGCAGTACTAATGCAGGCCTCTTGTACTGAATTCTAGGAATCCCCCATGAATGTGTAAGGCTCAAGGATGCCCCAGTGGCCTGGGAAGATTTTTCTTACAACTGCTCTGAAATTTGAAACCCTTCCTACCCAACCCTCCTTCCTTCTCTCTCTCCTTCACAGATGTCCAACCTACATTGTGGTAAGAAGGGTCTTCCTCCTGCCTTATCCTGTTTCTTCCCCTTAGTCCTTCACAGGCATTTCCCCAGTAACACATCTCTTACTCATGTAATCCTGTCCCAGTGTCTACTTCTCAGAGGACCTGAACTCAGTTTACAGCCTCACTCAGTCAGGTATGGTGAGCCCTGAGTACTGCCCTGCCCTCGTGGAGCTTGCAGTCCTGCAGAAGAGACTGATAGGTGGTGAATCTGCAGTGACAACACAGTGAGGTCAGTGCAGTGGAGGGACAGGTCAGGGTGGAAGCACAGGGGAGGGGCACCTAACAGCCTGGGATGGGAGGTGGGCAGGAAGGACTTCTCAGAAGAGAGGACCCTGGTGCTGGAACCCTTAAGTGTGAATTAAAGAAGCTAATGCTAATAATACCAAAGACGTGTAACAGTGATATGCCACACCCTTTACATATATTAATTTATGTAATCCCCACAACAATCCTGTCATCCCCATTTTCTGATGGGGAGATCAAGGCATAGAGAGAGTAATTGGTTTCCCACTAGCCAGTGCTAGACTTGGGATCTGAAGAAGGTCGTCTGGCTGTAGTAGTGATGCTCTTAGCCACTATACCGTGTTAGCCAGGTGAAATCAGCTGTGTGCATAGCCTGAACAAAAGCCAGAAATGAAACTGTGTGGTTTTGCATCAGTCAGGGCCCAGCCAAGAGGCTGAAACCACATAGTTATTTGAACATGGAAAATTCAGTACGAAGAATTATTATTATCCTGTAAGGAATTCTTGTTACTATTACAACAGGAGATTGGAGTGATAAGGGATTAGCTTGTAAGAAATCAAGAGAACTTTAGGAGTACATGAGGAGCAACCCCTGCCTCTGCCCAGTCTGAGATCCAGACCTCAGTGGGGAAGGTGCCAACATGGCTCATGGTGTCGAGAAGGTGCTAATCAGGTGCCACACTGGCAGAACTTGCTGGAAATACCCTCTTTGGGGTAATAGGGAAGACATCTATGGCAGGTGCCCCACTTTGGCACTCAATGCAAAGCCACCTGAGGGAAAGCTGGGGTCCTTGGCGAGGGGCCTCAGCAGTAGTGCTCTGCCGTGAAGCCATTGGGGAAGCCAGGGCAGCTGCAGGGTCCCGACACCGTGGAAGAGCCCACTGCTGGAGAAACTGCCCTGCAGGAGCCTGGCGAGAGGAGCACATGAGCCAGGAAGAGAAAAATCCAGTCCTGCCCCTGCGTCCACCCAGCACCCTCTACTAAAAACATTAAACACTGTGCCATCTGGGGAGAAATGTTTAGAGTGTCCATCTCCATTTTCTCAGAGCAGGCAATGAAGGATTGTGGCTTTGAAATTGAGAGGCAATAAATTAACAACTAGATTGTCCAATTGTCAAAGAACAAAACCGAGCATGCTGGCATAGAGTGCAAGGGAGGGAGTGGGGAGACATGAGGCTGAGGGTCCTGGCAGGAGCCAGAGGACATAGGGACTTGTGGGCCATGGTGAGTTATTCAGAGTCTATTGTAACTGCAGTGGGAGCCTTTGAGAATGTTATAGCAAGAGAAGGCCGTGGTAATGCTTGGATTTTAGAAAATGACTCCAGTGTGGACAATTGGTTGAGGGCGAGTAGAGTGACAGTTTGGGGGAGGGGCCATCGTAGTAACAGGGTAGATTATGGTGGCCTAACTTGGCAGTGGCAGTGGAGATGGAAAGAAGCAGGACTCAGGCTACATTTAGGAGGCAGTATTGTTGAAACGTGGCGGTGCACTGGGTCTGCGGTGTGTGGGGGCCATGTCAGAAGTCAATGGTCAGAAATGTCTCCTGGGTGTAGGCTTGACAGCTGGGTGTCTGGGGTGCACCCCCTGCCCCTTCTCTCCCTGCACAGCTCACAGATGCTACGTCACATTCTCTCTCTGTCTCCTGGGATGTCTTTCCTCTTGATTATGCCTCTTTGGAAAGACAGTGTTGTTGTTCTTACTGAGAATGATAATAATGATGATGATTGAAGCCTTTAATGCACCAGGATGCTTGAGAGCTTCCTGACCAAAAAGAATGAGTAAGATTGTTCAGAGCTAAATGGAGGTGAGTACTGGTGCTTGTGGGCTGGATCCTGACACTCCTTCCTCAAGTGTGCCTCTCCCTCTGCCTCTCCAATTCAACCCTGCTGAAATCTAGCAGACCTGGGAGCACAAGCTTATTTTTGCGCTGCCTGAGCCACCTGGACGCAAAGCCTACCTGGCTGTGGAGTTCTTCCAATCCAGCCCCTTAGAGCATTTGTTTCCTAAAAGGCCCTGCTCCCTGCTATAAATCAAGGGCAAATCATATCTGATTCCAGACACATGTTTTCACCCACCTCTACCTTCCCTCTCATCCCACCTGCTGTGCACGGTGGCTATGAGCACCTGCAGGCATGGTGCAGGGCTGGGGGGCCTTCTGCTGGTTCCTTGGCCTAAGGAACAAACTGGCGCTGGAGCCACGTGGAATTAGGCAGGGGGACAGGCACCCACAGAGCACACAGACAGCAGTGTCACTGCTTTGTAGTCAGACCCTCTGATTTATTATAGATTTTACCGATGTCATCAAACAAGACCTGCCAGAGTCTGACCCCTTGACACTGACCAGCTGGACAGGCAAGGACATGGAACAGCCTGGCTGTGATTCTGCTTGCTTTCACACAGCACAGTCAGGTGGACACCCTCTGCTCACTGGCTCGGTTTTCCAAGACCTTAAGTCAATGTCAGTGTTGAATTTTCCCCACCATCCTTCACATGTGAAAAGATGAAGGTCCTAGCCCTTTTCCCAACAGAGGGACCACCCCACTTTCCTGAACCCCTGAGCTTAATTTTCCTGAACCAGTCCCAGAGCTAAACATGGGAGGCCCCTGCTATTTCCCATTGTTTGTGAGCCATCCTGCAGGCCCGCCCGAAACGTGTCTTTGTCAATTTGCTGGGGCAGGAAAGAAGCAGAATCAGGGTCCTAGGAGGCTGGGTCCACCGGGGTGCCATTGGCCAGGGTGCGAGTCTATGCCACTCCAGGCAGCCTTTGCCCTCAGGACTGGACACCTGGGTAGATCCTGGCTCTGAAGCTTATGACCCTGAGCATGTTACCTACTCTCACTGTACCTCAGTTTCCCCATTTGTTAATGGGAATGATGATAATGCCCACTCCTGGGGTGTTTTTTAAGAATTTAATGAGTTGATATCTGTAAAGCACTTTAAACGGTGTCTGCCACAGTGACAGATTGAGGAAATGAGTAGATCTTTATTCACTAAGGCTTGGTGGTCAGGAAGCAGCCCACGTGGCACCTTTGGAAATGCTCAGGTGATTGTGACGTAAGCCAGGGTTGGCAATACTGCCCTCCACAGTGTTCTCAGCCCCCCTGGCAGAGTTTTATTCACACGTCTGACTCCCCACCCTCCCACCAGCTGGGAACCTCTCCAAGGGCAACAGGGCCATTCCCACCCCCTATTCCCAGTACCTGTTAGAGTCAGTGTTCATGAAGCATTTGCTGAATACATGACTGAGTTGTTCTAGGATTCAAGGAGCGTGACTAGTGGGCAGGCCCAGAGGTGCTGGCCTGTAAAGGTCAGCTCAGCCCACATTTCTCAGCGGCCCACAGGGGAGAGGCTGCTGTGGCAAGGGCTCTGAACCCGTTTTGTCCCTTCTGGAGAAGGTACCTGCTAAGTGGCCCCTAGTACCTTTTGTCATTGCTCATAGCAGCAGCTGGAGGCCACCCTCAAGCAGCAATCCCCAGGTCCAGACCAACTGAATGGCACACTGATTGTCCTGTGCTGGTGCCTGGGGAGGAAGGTGTCCCAGTCTTGAGGTCTGGACTCAGCCCCTGCAGAGGAAGCAGGGGCAGGGGTCCCGGGCTGCAGAGGCACAGGCTCTCAGAGCCACTCCAGAGCTGGGCCATGGCTGCTCTGGTCTGGCCCTGGCCTGCCTTCTAACTACAGACCCAGAGCTTCCTTCATGTCCTAACTGCCATTTGATCCATGTTGGATCCTGCACCCAAGGTTCTTCCTGCCAGCCAAATGAATGTCAGGAGCCATCTGCTGAGTAAGCCAGTGACAACTGTTGGGAAAATGCTTGCATACATATGAATCAATTTTGTTTTACCTCATATTAAGAACTTCAGTTGAGCAAGGGGAGATTTGCTAAATTATTTGGAGGCTACATTAACCTGAGGAAGGCAGTACTAACAGCCCAGGGGGAAGGCAGAAGCTAGAAGCCTAGAGACAGCCAAGGATGCCAGCAAGCAGGATGCCCTGTGCCCTAAGGAGGAAGTCACTGTGGTGGTGTAGCCACAGGTTTGTGGCCTCTTATAACAGTGCTGGGCCCATGTGCCCCTGGCTGGGCCGATGCTGGGCTGGTTCTCAGCAGAGGCTTTTGGTGCTCACCAAGGTGAGCAGGGCTTTCACATCTCCCCAGGCCCGCACAGGGTCTTGCCCTAGGCCTGTTCTGCCCAGTCACACATGGAACTCCCTCCACAGAACAATATCACAGCTCCCATGCAGGCAGCAGCTGCTCGGTACGAGGATGTTTCCTTACATTGCCTTGTTTAATTGCCAAAAACCCATTAAAGAAAAGCAGATAGTAGTTCCCTGGACCAGATGGGAAGCAGCTGCTCCAGAGGTTAAGTAACTTGCCTGCGGACACACAGCTATTGCTGGTAGGGCCAGGATGCGACTCCTGGAGCCCTAAGGCAAAGCCAGTGCTGTTTCTTCTAATGAGGCTGCAGCCTCACTGGGAAAGGATAGGATACTTAGGGTTTCTACAGCTGAGGCAGCAAACCCTTTGGTGAAGTGACAAAGCTTCCTGGAGACCCCAGGGAGCCCCACGCCCCTGCTGGGGCATTCTAGTTGAACATATTTGAAGCAGTAGTACATGGGGTCCCCAGGAGCCCCAACAGGAGCATTTCAGTCACTGAGTCACTGCTTTGTCATATAGGGATATGATATGATGCTGTCCTGAGTTCTCTTCTCTGAAAGTTTGGTTCTTTGCAAAACTTCCTGTAAGGAGAGAAATATGGAGAGTGAAATTCAGTCAGCTTTCAGAAAAGGAAGCTCTGAACCACCTGGGGCACTTGTTACAAGCAGATTCCCAGGCCTACCTGAGAACTACTGAATGAGACTGTGAGCAAGACGCAGGAGGCTGCACTGTTCACAAGCTTGTCCCTGAGGTGATTTGTGTGTACCCTAAAGTTTGAGAGTCACTGCTTTTAGATAAGCCAACATTTAGGTTAATGTTCTTTAAATACGTGAGGAGTGGAGCCTCTCAAACCCATGCATCCCCTTCTGAGGGAAAAGGTCTTGGCCACACCTGAGGAAGCAAAGGTCTCCTGCAGAAACCAAGTGGCCCACCCATGCACACCAGCAGGAGCCTCGAAGAACACACACACAGAGACAAGCACAGCACACACACACACAATCTTGCCC